>OU696696.1:151563880-151792461 GCA_916050605.2 Platycheirus albimanus
ATGTTTTCTTAATAAAACTAATAATAAAAAATCCAGTGCTTTAATTCTGTGAAGGTAGCATGTATTTTGCTTGTCAAACCATGAAATATTTTGTAAGCTCCTTTCTTCTAAGCACCTTGACACTATCGTTTCTTTTACATTTTTTATTTTTTTTCTTCTTCGAAAGTTTTTTTAAATATGGTTATGTGTGTCCTACAGATATTAAAAAAATCATCTGATGGAGCATATAAATTTCCAAAATCTGAATTTACTGAATAATTTTTTGAAAAAATAAACATTTCACTCCCACAAGTTAAAACTTCCTCTTATTTTCTGAACTTAAGTTCACATTCCTTGCAATTCAATGTTTACTTGCTCTATAGGGCAAGTATTGGTTTCGTGCAGAAAAAAAAATCGAGGTTTTAATCAAACATGACATTACGATGATAGAGAAGCCCAAAAAAGTGGTTTTCGCCATACCGTCCGTCGGTCTGTCTATGCGGATGTGCGGATGTGCAGATGTGCGCTTTTTCACGTCATTCTACAGCCTAAACGGCTTGACGGATTTTCTTCAAACTTCATACATAGCAGTTTGAAGAAAAACGGTTGTCGAGGTTTTTTTATTTCGTCTTAGCCCGGCTCAAACTGGTACCTTTCATAGAACGGTTTTTTTCATTTCGGATTTTCTCGAAAACGGCTCTAACGATTGTGGTTAAACTCAAAATTTAGCTAACTTTAAGCATTTCTAACAAAACTGCTTTTTTCGTTTTTGGCTCAAATGGTCGTAACGAAAATCAGGTTTAAACGGCTTTTTTTTCTTGCGATTATAGGTACTATAAGGCAAGTTATGCATTCGTACAAAAAAAAAAATTCTAACAATCAAACATGACATTACGATGATAGAGAAGTCGAAAAAAGTGGGTCCGACAATTCTGTCTGTCTGTCTGTCTGTCTGTCCGTGTGTCTGTCTGTCTGTATAGTTACCTACAGCCTAAACGGCTGGACCGATTTGCTTCAAACTTGGTACATAGGATTATTATGACGGCCTACAGAGGCGTTTTTGGAATTAGCATCCTAGCTCCAAAACTAACGGTACCTGCCATACGATTTTTTGTGAAAAATTAAATTTTCTCAAAAACGGCTCCTACGATTTTGATAAAACTTTCTGAATGATGTTTTCTGTGCTAACTTTATGTTTTGGTTGGAAAAGATTTTTCAGGAAAAGTCTTATAACGGTACCTCCCATAGGACCGGTTTTTTGAAATCCGATTTTCTCGTAAGCCACTTGACGGATTTCGATAAAATTTTTAATGTAGAAGCCCTTTTATAAACGAAATAATACAAATTCTTAATTTTTCCAAAAAATTTTTTTTGAGTTTTTAAAAAAAGTTTCAAAATTTTTTTTTAACTTTTGTTTTTTCCAAAAACGATTTAATCTATAATTTTTTAATTTTATTTTTCTGATAAAAACTACAAAGTGCTAGAAGTTGGCATACTAAAAAAAAATTTGGAATATATTTTCGAAAAGTTTTTCAAAAAAAACTGTTTTTTGAAAAAACTGGTCCAACGATTTTGAAAAAAATTTTTGTCAAAATTCAAAAACGTAAAAGAAACCTGATGGCTTTCATCATTTTCTCCAAAAAACATTTTAGGTATTGATTTTAAAGTGATTTATAAGATTTCATATGATTTTTTCAACTCTTTTTTCCCAAAATCTCAAGCACCCAAAACCATTTTAACACATTAGAGCAAGTTCGTACGACCCAGTCGTGCACTTTATTTAAATGGCTATAAGTTCGCAACGGCTTATTAGAACTGACTCAAACTTCGTTTGGCATCGTTTTTTATAGCGTTCTACAGGATGGCTTTGCAATTTTTTCAGTAAAGCCTTTCTAAATGGTGGCTCCCATCAGCGGCGGATTTACATATTCGCCGCCAGTAGGCTATTCAAATTTTGCCGCCCCTACTGACCTCTGCAATTCACTATCATAATGACATTATTTACATGTTTTTAATGTTTTACTTCGAAAATCAAAGCCGATCGTTTTGAGGTACCAGGAAGCCGTTCCGACTATTTTCAATAAGACGTCCGTGTATATGTGTAACTTATATTTGATGTCTGATATCTTAAGAACAAACCGAGCGATTGAGATTTCTGATACGGCGTTGGAAAGGGTATATTCAGAATGGGAGCTGAAAAGATTTTGAAGTCAATCAGTCGAGCGATTTCGAAGATAGTCAAAAAATAAGAATTTCGAAAAAAAAACTATCTTCAAGAGCTCAAAAACATAAAAACTAATTTTTGTGGACACGAAGAGCTCAAAAACGTGCAAGCTTGGAGCTTGCAATTATTAAAAAGTTTCAGAATTGGCCTGCAGGGTTTACCGCTTTTCTAATTACTTCTAATTTTTTTAAGATAACTTTGACAATTTTCATTCAAACGATTTTTTGTCCTAATATAAAAAAAATTGTGATCGAAAAACTACGTTAAATGCCGCCAGGGGGATCAAAATTTGAATTCAAAAAGCTCGATAATCCCAAGTGCCTACATTTTCGAGCGCTCCGAGCCCGAAAGTAGCGGGAAGCTTCAGTTATGGCCTGCAGGGTCAATCGCTTTTCAGATAGTTGTCAATGAGATTGCAACTTTATGATTTGTGCATTAGATACATCAGCTTGTTCTCGTTATTAGCATGATCTTGCACTAAAGGTTGCTCTTGTTTTTTTCTTAATCTTGGTTTCTAACCTAAGAAAAGCCCAATTACCTACTATTTATAAGGTGGGATAAGGTATGCCCTAAAACTACTTGCACAATATGAACACATCATGTAAGAATAGTTAGTAAATGTTTTTATTTCACTTATAGTTAAAAAAAAAAATAGGAAAAATATCCCTATCAAATTTTTTTTTTAAATCCGTTGCCTTTTTGAGCGATTTTATATCCGCAAAATCATCAATGTAATGTGAAATCTTGTTCATTAGCTCTGATTCTATGCACAAAAAGGCTAATGCGTTTAGTTTCTCTTGACTTAAAGTAGATCGAAGATAATTTTTTACCCGCTTTAAGCAAGGAAAGCTTCTTTCACCTAAACAATTTGTCGCTGGTGTACACAAAGCCATGCGAAGTGCAATATCCAAATTTGGATAAATGCTCTCCAAATTCTGTTTTCGCAGGAACAAAGATAGACTTATTAATGATCCAGAATCTGGTTTTATCAAAAGATTTTCAGAAGAAAGGTGGTATTGGAAGTGTGCGCATTCTTGAACCAAGTCAGTTTCTAAGTCATTAGAATACATATTTTCCAGTAAAATGGATTTTTCCTTCAAATTCGATGGTCAACTCACTAATTTTGGATAGGAATGAAAACTTTTCATTAAATCCGCTGCAGACCTTCTGCCGTTTTTCTAACTCGGAAACGAGTCTATCTATGAGGACGAAAAACGTGTTAACCCTGAAATGTTTTTTTTTCTGTGCAGCTCTAACATTCACAGTTCTCCGTAAGTACCTATAATTTTTTTTTTTTCTAGAAAGCAAAAAAATATTGGACCAAATTTGCCGCCCCCTCAAATCTGCTGCCCTAGGCTTCAGCCTACTCAGCCTATTGGTAAATCCACCACTGCCGTAATAACGCAACAAGTCAGATTCGATCATTCACAAAGCGAAGTTGCTAGTCGAAATCCAGCCCAACAACAATCAACATTTACACCCTCGGTTGCTGAGCACGCTCCGACGCGACGGTGAATTTCCCACTCCCATCACAATACCCAGAGCATCCCGATGCACAGACTTCGCAATGGCTACCATCGTTTCACAGGGTCCCACAAAATGCGCCCTCAAATTATTTTTTGACGAAAAATAATTTAGCAGCTCGCCACTTAATTCGGGACTAGCCAACCTTTGATGGAAAACCAGCCGAATGGCCCCTCTTCATTGCAAGCTAAAATCGGAGTACCGAACTAGGTGGGTTTAGTACTGAAGAAAAAATACTATGTTTACACAGAGCTCTAAAAGGTGATGCACTAGAAGCTGTGAAAAGTCTTATCATACAACCAAATTGTGTTGGACGTGTGATAGATACTTTGAGAATGTTATACGGAAGGCCAGAGCTTATTATCAATACATTAATTCGGGACAATTAGATCCACACCTCCTCCAAAAGCAGACAAACTGGAAACTATTGTCACCTTTGCCATAGCCGTTCAGAATCTTTGTACTACATTCGAGGCTTCCGGTATTTTCGACAATCTCAATTATCCCATGCTGTTTGCAAGAACTCGTCGATAAGTTTCCTCATACTTTGCGCCTTAATTGGGCAATTCTTAAGCAATATTTGTCAGCACGTGCACTCATAGAATTCAGCACCTCGACATACGCAATGGCAGAAGCTGCCAATGGAGTACTCGTTTCAGCCCCCACCTCATTTGCCGAAGAAAAGAAAATGCGAAACAACAATAATTGGAAAAATAAGGGGGTCGTCAATGCTCACTACAAGGACAGTGAACAAACTTCCACAAAGTCAGAAAACAAATGTTGCATTTGTGGTTTAAGCTGTGCGTCAGTAGCCGTATGTAAGCAGTTCCTTCAGGTTAAGCGTACTACCCGATGGGCAGAGGTAAAGAAGCAGCAATTATTCAGTAAATGCCTAAAGAGACACTTGAATTTCAAATACAAATCAGATGCTACTTGTGGAAAAAATAATTGTGTCCTTAAACACCACCAACTCCACCTCAAAAGATCATCCCCAAACAGTATCGCCACCTGGCACGGCCATCGTTAGAGTTCACTCTGAAGTCTGTTCCAACACCCTGAGTTTTAAAACCGACTGGGTTTTATTTCGAATTGTGCCGGTATTCCTCTATGGACAGGGAGTAAAAATTGAAGTGTTCGCGTTCCTGGATGATGGATCATCTGTAACCTTGTTGGATGAAGAAATCGCAAGCCAGCTAAAGGTAAAAGGAGAGAAACGACCACTATGTTTAAAGTGGAAAAGTTCAAACTCGCCAACGTTCATAATGTGCAAGAACTCGCCTTACCAGCTCAAACAATAAATCAATACGAGCTCCACATAAAGTTTGAGCACTTGAAAGGGGCATCGTTTGGCTCCTATCACAAAGCTGTCCCTCGGTTACTGATTGGCGTCAACAATTCTCGGCTATGAAATTCCTTAAAGTCTGAAGAGGGGGGCTGGAATGAACCCATCGCGACTAAAACTCGCCTTGGATGGGTTGTTCATGGAAATTGTACCAATAAAGTTGACGATCACATTAAAACCCACAATTTTCACATTTGCGACTGCAATGACTTTGACCTACGTCAATTAGTAAGCAACTTTATTTGTGATGACAACTTCGGAGCATTAGACTCACAGAACGTCCCGATGTCACAAGACGATGTTCTCAACACTCATAGGGTCCGCTCGGAAGGAAGGTTTGAGACAACACTCCTTTGGAAGTATGACACATTAGAGCAAGTTCGTACGACCCAGTCGTGCACTTTATTTAAATGGCTATAAGTTCGCAACGGCTTATTAGAACTGACTCAAACTTCGTTTGGCATCGTTTTTTATAGCGTTCTACAGGATGGCTTTGCAATTTTTTCAGTAAAGCCTTTCTAAATGGTGGCTCCCATCAGCGGCGGATTTACATATTCGCCGCCAGTAGGCTATTCAAATTTTGCCGCCCCTACTGACCTCTGCAATTCACTATCATAATGACATTATTTACATGTTTTTAATGTTTTACTTCGAAAATCAAAGCCGATCGTTTTGAGGTACCAGGAAGCCGTTCCGACTATTTTCAATAAGACGTCCGTGTATATGTGTAACTTATATTTGATGTCTGATATCTTAAGAACAAACCGAGCGATTGAGATTTCTGATACGGCGTTGGAAAGGGTATATTCAGAATGGGAGCTGAAAAGATTTTGAAGTCAATCAGTCGAGCGATTTCGAAGATAGTCAAAAAATAAGAATTTCGAAAAAAAAACTATCTTCAAGAGCTCAAAAACATAAAAACTAATTTTTGTGGACACGAAGAGCTCAAAAACGTGCAAGCTTGGAGCTTGCAATTATTAAAAAGTTTCAGAATTGGCCTGCAGGGTTTACCGCTTTTCTAATTACTTCTAATTTTTTTAAGATAACTTTGACAATTTTCATTCAAACGATTTTTTGTCCTAATATAAAAAAAATTGTGATCGAAAAACTACGTTAAATGCCGCCAGGGGGATCAAAATTTGAATTCAAAAAGCTCGATAATCCCAAGTGCCTACATTTTCGAGCGCTCCGAGCCCGAAAGTAGCGGGAAGCTTCAGTTATGGCCTGCAGGGTCAATCGCTTTTCAGATAGTTGTCAATGAGATTGCAACTTTATGATTTGTGCATTAGATACATCAGCTTGTTCTCGTTATTAGCATGATCTTGCACTAAAGGTTGCTCTTGTTTTTTTCTTAATCTTGGTTTCTAACCTAAGAAAAGCCCAATTACCTACTACTTATAAGGTGGGATAAGGTATGCCTTAAAACTACTTACACAATATGAACACATCATGTAAGAATAGTTAGTAAATGTTTTTATTTCACTTATAGTTAAAAAAAAAAATAGGAAAAATATCCCTATAAAATTTTTTTTAAATCCGGTGCCTTTTTGAGCGATTTTATATCCGCAAAATCATCAATGTAATGTCGTATGAAATCTTGTTCATTAGCTCTGATTCTATGCACAAAAAGGCTAATGCGTTTAGTTTCTCTTGACTTAAAGTAGATCGAAGATAATTTTTTACCCGCTTTAAGCAAGAAAAGCTTCTTTCACCTAAACAATTTGTCGCTGGTGTACACAAAACCATGCGAAGTGCAATATCCAAATTTGGATAAATGCTCTCCAAATTCTGTTTTCGCAGGAACAAAGATAGACTTTTTAATGATCCAGAATCTGGTTTTATCAAAAGATTTTCAGAAGAAAGGTGGTATTGGAAGTGTGCGCATTCTTGAACCAAGTCAGTTTCTAAGTCATTAGAATACATATTTTCCAGTAAAATGGATTTTTCCTTCAAATTCGATACTCAACTCACTAATTTTGGTTAGGAATGAAAACTTTTCATTAAATCCGCTGCAGACCTTCTGCCGTTTTTCTAACTCGGAAACGAGTCTATCTATGAGGACGAGAAACGTTTTAACCCTGAAATGTTTTTTTTTCTGTGCAGCTCTAACATTCATAGTTCTCCGTGAGTACCTATAATTTATTTTTTTTTTCTAGAAAGCAAAAAAATATTGGACCAAATTTGCCGCCCCCTCAAATCTGCTGCCCTAGGCTTCAGCCTACTCAGCTATGAAATTCCTTAAAGTCTAAAGAGGGGGGCTGGAATGAACCCATCGCGACTAAAACTCGCCTTGGATGGGTTGTTCATGGAAATTGTACCAATAAAGTTGACGATCACATTAAAACCCACAATTTTCACATTTGCGACTGCAATGACTTTGACCTACGTCAATTAGTAAGCAACTTTATTTGTGATGACAACTTCGGAGCATTAGACTCACAGAACGTCCCGATGTGACAAGACGATGTTCTCAACACTCATAGGGTCCGCTCGGAAGGAAGGTTTGAGACAACACTCCTTTGGAAGTATGACGACGTGCAGCTACCAGATAGTTACCCAATGGCTAGACGACGACTAGAATGCCTTAAAAACGAATGAGACATAACCCCGATCTAGCGAAGCTGTTGAACGGTAAAATTGAAGAATATATCGCGAAGGGATATGCTAGAAAGATAACAAATCAAGAAAAAATAGAAAACCAAAGCCGTTCGTGGTACCTACTAATTTTTCCAGTGGAAAACATTAATAAACCAGGCAAAATAAGAATTGTTTGGGACGCTGCAGCCACCGTTCATAGAAGCTCTCTCAATTCGGTACTTCTCAAAGGTCCTGACCAGCTTACACCCTTAACCTCAGTAATCTACAAGTTTCGACAGCAGAAGATCTGCTGTGACATTAAGGAAATGTTCCACCAGATTAAAATCCGAAAAGACGAACAACATTTTCAGCGGTTTTTGTGGGGCTGCAATCAGAATAGAAGGCCTGACACTTATATCATGATGGTAATGACATTCGGAGCAACATGTTCCCCGTGTACGGCATATTACGTCAAAAACACCAATGCAGAGCAGTACGCCGTCGAGTATCCAAAAGCCGTCCTTTCCATTAAAGAGAACCACTACGTCGACGATTTGATGGATAGTGTACCAACAGAAGAGGAAGCAGTCCAACTAGCCCAAGACATTCGACACATCCACAAGCAAGGTAACTTCCACATCAGGAACTGGGTGTCCAATTCACCTTATGTTTTAAAAGCTCTTGAGGCGGAACCAACAGAGCAGATCAGTATGAACGTCAACGTTGAACTAGGGACAGAAAAGGTGCTCGCAATGTGGTGGAGCACCTCACTTGATTGCCTTACCTTTAAACTTGCCTCTAACCTAAATCAAAGAGAAGTTCTTTTCGGGTCCAAACGTCCTACAAAACGTGAAGTCTTAAGTGTCAAGATGACATTATTCGACCCTCAAAGACTGATAGCATGTTTTTTAATGTATATCAAAATTCTTCTTCAGGACGTTTGGTGCTCTAAAATTGAGTGGGATGAAGCAATTAAAAAGAAAAATACAAAAAATGGACTAAGTGGATTAAGCATTAACGAATAGTTGAGACTGTTAAGATTCCAAGGTGTTATATAAAGAACGCATGGGGCTCCGAAATTTTCGTTGACGCCAGCGAAAACGGCTACACTGCCGTAGCATATGTTAGAAATTCTAACAGCGAGCTCACAGAGACTCGTCTCAAAGGTGCAAAAACACGAGTTGCACCTCTCAAGTCGCTGTCGATCCCACGCCTCGATTTGCAAGCAGCCCTTTTCGGTGCGCGACTTGCAAAGTCTATAACCGACTCACAAGGAATTTGTTTTAATCGCCGTTTCTTTTGGTCGGACTCCAAAACGGTCTTCTGTTGGTCTGATCATCGGAGGTATAGACAGTTTGTAGCCTTCCGAGTGAGTGAAATTGTGGACCTAAGCGCAGTTGGCGAGTGGAGATGTACTCCTATTAGGATGAATGTAGCGGATGAAGCTACGAAATGGAAAAAACCCCCAGACCTCAAACACACAAGCAGATTGTTCAACGGTCCCAGCTTTATAAAGTTCTCTCCAGATAACTGTCAGGCAGAAAAGGCCACGGGTTCAACAATCGAGGAGTTGAAAACTAATTTTCTTGGCGTTCATGTTCAAATTCGAGAAGAAATGTACAGGTCCAAACAACTACCCACCTGGAAAAGATTGCAGAAGGACGGCATACGTCCATCGCACAAGCACAAAAAGAACCAAGTTACCTTACATAACTGGTCATTTCTCACGAGAAGAATTACAAATTGTTGAGAGCAACCTACTGAAATAGGCGCAAAACAGTGAATATACTGAAGAGATAGCTGATCTCACTATGAATCGCAGTATACAAAAAAGCAGTCGTATTCTCAACATTTTTCAATTCTTGGATGACAATAACATCATTCAAGCTAATGGAAGGATTTGTCTTGCAGAATGTGCCGGAACAGAATAAAAACAACCAATTGTTTTCCCAAAGTGGCACAGGATAACATCACTCATTGTACAAGAATGTACAATATAGGCAACAAATAAATATTTGTTGCTGACAAGCACACGACCGGCATATCAGTCAGAGTCAACGACATCGGCTGCAGTTACAATATGAGACGCTTACGCTGCCGCCCGTGCTTATTGCGTTTATTGATAAATTATTATTAGTAGGCAATTTAAGGAATAAATATTTTGTATAAATTGAGACAAATAAATGTATTATAGTTTAGTTTTTTGTTAAGAACTCAAATACAACAAGCTTTTTATTTCTGTGCAGCGGAAGACGAAAATACGAAGACAAATGCAGCGGTAGACGAAAACACGAAGATGATAAATCAGCAAACAAAGAAGTTCGGGAGACGAAAGAAGCAGGGGACGAAGCTACGAGAACTAAATTTTTTTGCGGAATGGCAATTTAAAACAAATAATTCCGTACAAGATGAGCTAAGGCGACGTTTAAGAAGACACGAAGCACAAAGAAAAGCACTTTTAAGGTCGTTGGAAAAAAGACGTGAATCAAGAACGTCATCGAAAGCCTATTATGTCCACAAACAACAAATTCTACATAACCAATGGGCGCTTAAAACGGCTACGCAAACGGAGATAATGGAATACAATGAAGACTTCACATATAACGAAAGTTAAGAAGAATTAGAAGACAAATACGAAAAAGCTATGGTGGGCCTAAAAGAAAAATTAAAAGAATTCACGAACAAGGCGAAAACATCGGTGGGATGACACAACGTCCACGGACATAATGTCTACGGACATAATGACCCTATGGAGGTATTGCGGACAATTAATGGTGGTAATCCATTATTTATATCGCTAGATTCTTTTATGAATGAAGTACAAAGAGCAAGCAATGACGTAAATAATGTCAAACGCAAAACGTCAAAGGTTTCTGAAGTTGGTAATGGTTCATCTGATGAAATCTCTGAGGCAGCCGCTGTAAGCAATTTGGGTCAACACACAAGTGGGCGTTCTGACTTGCTCTTGCGGTCAACTAATTGATGCAAAGCTGTCTACCAGAAACAATTTATATCTTTAGATTGAAGTATATTAGCATATAACGTATCAGGCCTTAAAAATAAATTTTTTAGTATTAATTTCTTTAATTATGTTAAAAGTTTCGATATATTTATACTCTGCGAAACTCATGTATTAGAATATGAAGAGCAAACTTTTGAGGGTACGTTTAAAAATTATGAACTAAAATGGATTCCAGCTGTTAAAACAAATATTCATGGAAGAGGAAGTGGAGGTGAATTACATGGTTATCGCAAGGGTCTGGAAGGAATCCTTATAAAATTCAAACAAGTAGAAGAAGTCAACGTATTAGAGTTGAATATCAATGGTGATGATCTTTTCATAGCGCCTATTTACCTAAACTGTAACCATTGGAAGAGATATTACGACAAACTCTGCGACGCGCTTCAGTATTTAGGCTCGATGGACTTAATGCTTGTGGGCGATTTCAATGCAAGGATCGGTTTATCGCAAAATAATTTTATAAGTGGAAACGCATCACCAATTATTAAACCAACCCGCCGGTCAAAAGATGAAGTTTGTGATGCGAAAGGTGTTAAATTGTTGGAGATCGCGGACGCGTTAGATGCAAGGGTCTTAAATGGAAGCTGCGAAGGAGATACTAACGGTGAATTTACGTTTATTCGAGGAACGGCTTGCTCAACCATAGACTATTGTTTTGTGTCAGGGATTTGGAATTCTGTCTTGAGTAACTTTAAGATAGCTGAACAAACTTTTTCGGATCACATGCCTATAGAGATTGAATGTAATTTTGCGGTAACTCAAGAATTCGACCAAACAAAGCAACTGGGATTTCTGCCAAAGCTACTTTGGAAGAATAGTTTTCTGCCGGAATTTCAAAACAATTTGAATGAGAAAATTAATAAATGTAGGTCAGAAAACATTCAACTGGAGATGGAGTACCTTACCCAAATTATAAAAGATTCGGTTCCTGACTATCCTAAATGGAAGTGTCAGGATAACTTCAAGATGAAATGGTTCGATGCTGATTGCCTCAAAGTAAGGAAGAAATCATTCGCGTATCTAAGGCTTTTGAGAAAATTCAACACCCTTGTATTCAAAAACATGTATGCAGCAGCCAATAAGGAGTTCAAACAGATTTGCCTTGCTAAGAGAAAGGAGTATGAGCAGCGATCATTTGAAAGCCTAAATACTGCACGGTCTTCGACAGAATTCTGGAAAGCTGCCAAATCTATTAATGGGAGAATAAACAAGATTGGAACATCACTGCAGGCGTTTGAACTCCGGGACTATTTTAGGAATCTGCTCAACACTCCCCGATTTTCACCACTTCCTCTCTACGCAGCCCCTTTTTTCAAAGATGAGTTTCTCGACTCTCCTCTTACAACGTTGGAAGTGCGGAATGTCATTGAAAACAGCAAAGCCGGAAAAGCACCAGGAAATGACCGAATACCTGCGGAATTTTACAAAAATTGTTCGAGTGAATTTTTGACTGTACTGATCGATGAATTTAATAGGATATTTGAGACAGCGAACGTACCAAATACCTTCAAAAAAGCAATAATATACCCGCTACACAAAAAAGGTGCTTATAGTAACCCAGAGAACTACCGGGGTATTTCATTCCTGAATTCGTCGGTTAAGTTATTTAGTACCCTGATTTTTAACAGGCTGACGCAGTGGGTTGACAATAGAAGATTATTAAATGAGTTTCAAGCTGGCTTTAGAAAAAACCATTCGACCTTAGACCAGATATTTACTTTTTTCAACATTGCGGATAGTTTTAAAAGAAGACACAAGAAACTTTATACTTTCTTTGTTGATTTCCGTGCCGCTTTCGACTCCATTGCACGAGAAGCCCTTTTTTATAAGCTTTACAAGATGGGGATCTCAAGTAAAATTATAAACGTAATAAAGGCGATGTATGAAAACAACGTGTCGTATGTGTGGGATGGTGAACACATTTCGGAAGAATTTGAAACACAGATGGGCGTCAAACAGGGATGTGTATTGAGTACCCTACTTTTCATTCTGTTCATAAATGATATCGGATGATAGGAACCCAGGTATCAGGTCTAATTTTTGCCGATGACATAGTTTTTCTGGCAGAATCTGTTGATGGAATTCAGCGAATGATTAACCGCCTGGAAAGCTACTGTGGTTGTTGGAATCTGACGGTCAATCTAGAAAAGTCAAAAATTATGATAATCAGAGACGGGGGTGGAAGATATGCCAGGAATGAAAAGTGGACCTACAAATATGAAAATGTTGCAATTGTGAGGGAGTATAAGTATTTAGGAGTTTTGTTTACTTCTAATCTCAACATGAAGAAACATTTTGAATTAAAGCTGGCTGAGGCAAAAAGAGCTATTTCAGCAGTATGGGGAAGGTGCATGGATAGTAAGTACATTGACCATAATGCAAAAATAAAAATATTTCGTGCGACTTCAACCTCCATATTGTTGTACGGGGCACAAATTTGGGGTTATTCCAAATTTGAAGAAGTAGAAAAATTCCTGAGGTACTTCCTAAAGAGAATTTTCCGTTTGCCGACGGGAACACCCAACTATATGCTCCACCTGGAAACGTCAGTACCTCCTTCATTTTTAGACACACTTAAACTACATTTTGACTATGTATTAAAAATCATGGAGATGGAAGAGGGAAGGTTGCCCAAGCTTGTGCTCAAAAAAATAATAGTGTCAAAAGGAAACCTTGTCAAAAGGTGGGAGGAACTGGGGGATAGCGTCGGCGAATCAATACGCATTTCACCTAAAATTGGCTCAGATGAGTTAAGGAGCTTGTTTGAGAACTTACTGAAAGGAATGAGCCGCGCATCGTACGAACAATGTAGGATGGAAGCACAATCCTCGCAATATAGGATGATCTATTGTCAGCTTAATCACAATCTTCAAGAAAACACGTACTTTCTAAATCAAGTACCTCTCCACTTGATAAATCTTATATTCAAGTTAAGAGGCGAAATAATTAAGTTGAACTACATACCACACAGACCCGATCTGCCCATTTTGTGCGACCTATGCAACCTTAAGGAAAGAGAAGATGTTCACCATTTTATAGCCCGTTGCCCCATATTGAAAGAGTTCCGTGTGAGATTTTTTGGGAAATCATCAATGGATATGAGCGAAGTTTTATGCATTTTAAATGGTAGCCTTGGCTGGAAAACTTTAAATAAATATGCATCGACGGCACTTAGTTATAGAACCCGAATCATTGAGGGAGACTTTTAAACGCAATATAAGCTAGGAAATACTATTTTTATATTAATGCAAGTTAAAAACCAGATTTAAGCTTGAATAATGTCATTCTGGTAGACGGCCTTCGGCCATACCATATTAACCTTATAAGTTGATTAAAGAAATAGAACAATTGTGTATGAATTTTAATAAAGTGTTCTTAACTAACTAACTAACTTACGTCTGTTTTAAGCAGGCACAATGTCCATGGACATTATGACCAATTTGAAATAGTCATAAGGTCCAAGAACGAAATAGACGTAATGTCCATGGACCTTGTGGCGAAATCAAAGATTGTCCAAATCTTTGATTTCGTCACAAGGTCCATTATGTCTAATTAGCAAATTTTTTAATAGACATAATGTCCACATAATGTAAATGCCAAAAATCACAAATTCCGAAAATTTTTTGTTTTGGATCGTAACTTTTATTTGTATATTGTATTGTTGTTGATATGGAACAACAATGCCTATACTAAAACTTCTTAAGTTGAAACATTCAGTCGGTAGCGTGTATTTTCAAAGAAAAATGCCATCGGAATCAGAGACGCATCATAACAAATAGACCAAAGCAAAAATTTGATGTTTATATAAAATATTATTATTATTAATCTACTCCGTCGATGAATCGATCGAAGTAGACACACTTACAAGCACTGGCAACTTAGGCCTTCGGCTCAAGACAACACAAACACGACAGAAAGAGACAGACAGGACAGAAGAGAGAAGAACACACAAACAAATGCCAACAGCTCGCAGTTATTTGTTTTGACGGTCCTCCATCTAACTACTATAACCACGCGCAACTATGCTTGATTTCACTGATCTATTGGGAAGCGATGCTTTATCAGTGCCAAGGCCGTTGGCTTATGTAAAATAATGCAAAAGCATTTTTGATATTTATGTAAAAAATATTTTCCCCTATGTGCCAACAATTTATACAAATGGCGGCTCCTCAACGAACGAAATTTGTGCAAAAAGAAAACTTGTGTTGAAATTGCTTTAAAGATAGTCACTACACCTCAGGACGTCATTCATGCAAAACTTGCCAAATTTGCAAACAACGTCACACACTCCTTCACTTAAAAGAGAATAGCAGACGGCTGCGCGCCTCAATATCCGCGGACAAAATATCCGGGTCAAAATATCCGCGACAAAATATCCGCGGACAAAATATCCTCGGACAAAATATCCGCGTCAAAATATCCGCGACGCATAATATTACGGTGTATAAGCAATGTCCTATGTTAGGGGGGGCATGCTGCCCCCCTGCAACCCCCCTGCTTGGGCACACTGTAGGACTTGGGGTAGGTGCGAGGTAGGGTGTATGCGGATATTTTGACGCGGATATTTTGTCCGAGGATATTTTGTCCGCGGATATTTTGTCGCGGATATTTTGACCCGGATATTTTGTCCGCGGATATTGAGGCGTGTCACCTAGCAAGACAACAATTCCAAACCAATTTGGCTACCAATTTGCAGCACAAAATACTCTTAGCAACTGCCCTCATTAAGACAAACTGGAGAGGATGCGAATATTATTTAAAGGCATTGGTGGACCAAGAATCGCAGTCCTTATATATTACTGAGGATGCAGTACAACACCTTAAGTTACAAAAGAAGCCGGCATATGCATCGATTATTGGTGTGGGAGCTTCTAAGGCGGGAGCTGCACGTGGCAAAGTTGATTTGGCTATCCAGTCGATATATCCATCAGAATCTCTAACGCACGGGTCTTTCTTCATATTAGACAAACTAACAAAATGTCTGCCAGATGAATCATTTACTGCGCAAAAATATGACCATATTGAGTACCTTCCTTTGGCCGATCCATCATACAACAGACAATCAACAGTAGATGTTTTAATCGGAGCTGACATATTTCAAGATATTATTGAAGAAAGAGTCATTAAAGGCGACCATGGTACTCCTATTGCTCAAAATACAAAGCTAGGTTGAATCCGTTCAGGGAGCGTGCTAAAAAGCAAGACCATTGGCAAAAGTACAACTTGCTGTATTTCAAACGTCAAACTACACGAACAAATGAAAATATTTTGGGAGACTGAAGAAATCATAGTGGGCAAAATCGAGTTGTCACCTCCAAGCGGTGCCTGCTGGAAAGCTGAAAGGTGAACTAACGACGAGCGTTGGATCCATCGGATCCACAGGTTGTACATACTTGAGTTATCTTCTCAGGAACTAGTAGCAGGAGGAAAGATACACTTTGAAGATCCAACCACCAACAAGATCTATATGTGATGCACAGACCTCACAAGCCGGTCATGAAAGGGAAATTTTATTGTGATGGAAACCGCAAAAAATGCCTCGGATGAACGAACCAAAAATGTTGAAGACCCCGCCGCAAACGAAAAACGGACAACGATTTACGCATATGCACGTAGAATGTGCGTACGCTAAACAGGCCGCGTAAAGCCGAGCAGCTAGCTGAGACCCTCGCCAGTCTCAACGCTGATATAACAGCCCTGCAGGAGATGCGATGGGATGGACCGGGCCTGAGAATTACAGAGGACTGTAATTTCTATTATGGGATTGACAGTTGAGTGTTTGACGTGTCTGGTTGTTTAAAAGCTAGCTCTGTATTTGTTTTAAAATTTTAGAAGAATTTTTGATTAAGAACTTTTTATTTGGCTTCAACAAAGAAAGTAAAGACCCAAAATCAATTTTATAAGTCATCAGTTAAGTGTAGATAGTTTGATATTTGTTAAATATTCATCAAAGTAGCGGAATGACGGGTATGCAAAGAACTCCTACTAAGATTAATGACAATGACGTGCTTGAATAATAATAAACGCCCTCGCACAGCGGATTCAATTTCACCAAACCAACTTTTAAATAATGGAATGGCAGCCAATCATCCTACAACAAGTGTAAATATGCCTGTTAATGATTTAAATGCAATAATTGTTAGAACAATGTCATCCCTCCTGGACAAAAAAATTAAAAATTTACCTACAAAGGCAGATCTTGAAGGTATTTCCCATAAATTACAATTCCGCAAATAGCAAATGAGTCATTGCAACAACAACTGCATCAAGTGGAAACAAAGTGTTTGACATTGGAGAGACAGGTCGAATTTCTAGAAGCCAAAACAAACGAAAGAAATGTCGTAATCCATATCCCAACCATAAACGAAAGTTGCAATGAGAACCCAACAGATAAGGCAAAAAAATTATGTTTAGAATTATTGCAGACTAATAACTCGGCGTTGATATCATCAGTACGAAAGCTCAATACGAAAAATAAAAGGTTTTCAGATATAATTGTTGAAATGCAAAACAGAGTACACGTTGGCCATATCATTGAAGCGGCAAGTAAGGTTAAGAAAACCGACATATCCATACATCGAGATTATCCAACAGCAGCACGGTTGAGGAGAAGACGGATACAACAGCTTCATAGCGATATTGTTAAGAAAAACGAAAACATAAAAACTCAAATTCGCGGGCATAAATTGATTGTCGGTGAGCACTCATTTTATTATGACAGCAACAACAATCTGATGTACGATGACGGCCAGAACCAGAATGGAATGACACTTCTGCAGCAAATAGTTGGCGAAAGTAATGAATCCAGTGGTTCTCAATCTGCACATCAAAATGCTCCAGGGCTCCCACTTTATTTTTAAATGTAATGCCGTATGCCATAGTAATAAAAGTAACAAAATAGAATTAATTAATATAAAATTTTTTTCATATAATATTCATGGTTTAAATAATAAGAATTCGATTACAGACTTTTATAATTATGTGAATCAGTTTGAAATAATATTTTTGTATGAAACGTTCGTTACCGAAGAAAACTATAATAATTTTGGAAAGGAATTCGTAAGTTATAAGTTTGAATGGATACCTGCTTCGAAAACGCAAAACCGAGGAAGGGTCAGTGAAGGATGCTACTACGGGTTTAAAAAAGAATTTCAAAGCAAAGGCTTCAACTGTTTACTGCAGCATATGAACAATCATTTATTTTTAGACGTGAAAATTGATAAGGAAAACTTTAAAATATATCCAGCATATTTAAACTGCAACTAATGGGAAAGAGACTTCGGCAGCTTGGAAGAAGCAATGGGACTTTCAAACAGTCTTACTATCGTGGTGATAGGAGGAGGCCTTCTCGTCTGCCTCCTCATCTGCCTCCTCGTCTGCCTCCTCGTCTGCCTCCTCGTCTGCCTCCTCGTCTGCCTCCTCATCTGCCTCCTCGTCTGCCTCCTCATCTGCCTCCTCGTCTGCCTCCTCGTCTGCCTCCTAATCTGCCTCCTCGTCTGCCTCCTCGTCTGCCTCCTCGTCTGCCTCCTCGTCTGCCTCCTCGTCTGCCTCCTCGTCTGCCTCCTCGTCTGCCTCCTCATCTGCCTCCTCGTCTGCCTCCTCGTCTGCCTAATCGTCTGCCTCCTCGTCTGCCTCCTCGTCTGCCTCCTCGTCTGCCTCCTCGTCTATCTCCTCACCCACCTAACGCTCGTTGTTTTCTTGTACTAACTGTACCCCAGAGATCAAAACATTTTATGGCATTAGTTCACATTGGACTTATGGCTATAGTTCTCATTTAAAAGTGAATTAAAGCCATATCTTGGATATGGTGCTAGTACACACTTAAATGTGAATTAACGCCATTATGGCCTTAATTCGTATGGCGTTTGTTCATGGCACCGTGATGCATATGGATTGAGAGTGCTCAATGGAACGAGTCCTGGCGACCCTAACGGTGAATACACTTTTGTAGGTGGACAAGGTACTTCGGTTGTTGATTATTGTTTAATAGGAGGAAACTGGAATGAACGCGTTGTTGATTTCGAAGTTAATAATGTGCCCCATAATTGTAAATTTTGGATCCAAAGTAGAAATTGCTGAAGAAAACCGAGCGCTTCTTCCTGTTCCCAAATTGATATGGCTAGAAAAGGAGAAAAATACAGATCGAATTTCAACATACAACTGATAGCTAACCAGGACCGATTAAGTTTCTCTGCTCTGGAAAATATTATTAAAAGCTCTTACCCAAACACATATACTAGGAATAACAGCCACAAAGCACCATGGTTCGATAAGGATTGCACCAAGGCAAGAAACCGGTCATTTAAATGGCTTAAGCTCTTCCGGGAAAAAAACTTGTATTTTTTTAAAGAATCCTATCTACAAGCAAATCGGCGGTATACAGATATTTGTATGGAAAAGAAGAGAACATATTTTGAAATGGAAGCTGTTAGGATGTCAAGCTGTAGGGATTCACGTCAATTTTGGAAACTAGCGAAGAAACTCAATGGAAAAATACCAATTATCAATCGCAATTTAGGAACGGAAGTTCTTCGTACATACTTTGATAGTTTGCTTAATCCCTTAGATTCTTGTGTTTCCTTTCACTATGCGAATCCGGGACTGCAAAATGATACGCTTGATGCCCTTATTACTGAGGCAGAAATCATAGAAGTTTTAAATGAGCTGAAGAACGGTAAGGCTCCAGGTTCGGACCCAATAACAGCTGAATTCTATAAAAAAGGAACAAAGTTGCTAGTGCATAATCTCTACCAATTGTTTAATGAAGTTTTGGAGTCTGGAAATGTACCCCAGAGTTTTTTAGAAGGTCTAATCTTTCCTATACACAAAAAAGGAAACTTAACTATCCCGGACAATTATAGGGGCATCTCTTTTTTGAATGCTTCTTACAAAATCCTTACGGCAGTGCTGAAGAAGCGTTTATCCGCATGGGTGGAAGAAGAAAATCTTCTGAGTGAGTACCAGGCTGACTATAGATCAGGATACTCGACGGTGGATCAAGTGTTTGTACTCAAAAACATAGCAGAGGAATTCCAAAGGCAAAACAAGAAACTGTACACATTCTTTGTGGATTTTAAGGCAGCATTTGATTCACCAGACCGAAATTTGTTGTTCTACAAGCTCTACGGAAAGGGAATGTCACAAAAATTCGGAAGAGTTCTTCAAAATTTGTATGCAGAAACAAGAGCAAGAGTATGGAACGGTGAAGAATTATCTGCGTGGTTTGAGACAAAATCGGGCGTGAGACAGGGATGTGACTTGAGTCCAGTACTTTTTTCGCTTTTCATTGATGATTTAATGGATGGACTACCTGGAGGTGTGGAGTATGCTGGAACGTGAGTTAAGGGTTTAATGTTTGCGGACGATGTTGTTTTGTTGTCCCATTCTACAGAATCCTTACAGTTAATGATAAATCGCCTTTATGACTACTGTAAAATCTAGGACATAAGCGTCAACTTAGAAAAATCCAAAGTCATGATTTGGAAAAAAAAGGTGGAGGAAGTCGTTGCAGAATGGAGACCTGGAATTACAATGGTGCGGAACTGGAAATAGTGAGTGCATATTAGTACCTAGGTGTTATACTTACTAAAAGCTTTACCTTGCAACAGCATCTACAAGAAAAAATATCAAAAGCTAAAAACGCAATTAACGCAACATGGAAAGGATGTTTTGCTAATAGTTTTATTTCCCATAGTAGCAAGTATAAAGTCTTTGAAGCAGAAGCAGAGTCAGTAACGTTTTATGCATGCCCAGGTATGGGGTCATAAGCAATATGAAGAGGTTGAGAAACTGCTAAGGTTTTATCTCAAACGAATTTTTCACATTCCTACCAACGCGCCGAACTACTTACTTTTAATCGAAACTGGACTTTCACCTCTGTTCATTAAAACCTTGGAATTGCAGGTAGACTATATCTTAAAAGTGATGAAAATGCCGAATAAGCGACTGCCAAAAAAAGCAGCTTTAATGACTGTTGCGGATGGAACAAGTTGGTACGCAGAATGGCTGGATCTGGCACTGCAATGTGGTATGGACATTGACTTGAGTATACAAAATATTGCAAATTGAAAAGTAGTGCTATATAGGCTGATTGAGAATGTAGATGAACTTCATGCATCAAAATACAGGGAAGAAGCTAAATCATCAATCTTCAGATCAATTTATTGTCGTTTAGATCACAACCTGTCAGATAGAAACTACTTCCACGACAAAAACAGTGTGCATGAAATATCCATGATGATAAGGCTGAGAGGAGAACTTTTGAGTATTAATTATTTACCTCACAGGGAGGATTTACCATGCATTTGTGAATTGTGTAATTTGCGGGAAAGAGAAGGTATCATTCACTTTATTGGAAAATGCCCGATACTCCAGGAAACAAGATTGCATGTATTTGGAAAAAGGTTTCTTACGGAGGAAGAATGCATTAAAATGTTTAACCAACTAGATGTGAAAAAACTATTTCAATATACCTAAACCGCTTTAGCCTATAGGCAAAGAATTATGACCGAAAACTTCTAATATTTTTTGAGCTAACTATTTTGCTATCTAAATGTATACATATAATTATTGTCAATCTAGCAGACGGCAAATGCCAAGCCCATTTGTTTTTGTAATACTATGTATAAACTACTATCTATTGTTTTAATAAAAACTAAACTAAACTAAACTAAACTAAAAACTTATGGGAAATGCCAACTTGATGGGAGATCGCGATTGTTTGGGTGCGGATTTGCTGTCAGAGGAAGACTTAATCAAAAGGTATTGAGCTTTCGCGAAGTCAGCGAGAGAGTGATAACTATCCGCATTAAGGCCAAATTCCACCACGTAAGCCTAATTAGCGCCCATGCCCCTACAGAAGAGAAAGACGACGCTACCAAAGAATGTTTTTACGAGCTCCTCGCCAAAACATATGAGCAGTGCCCAAAACATGACATTAAAATTCTCTTGGGAGACTTCAATTCCAAAATTGGGAGGGAGGACATCTTTGGTATGACGATCGGAAAACACAGCCTGCACGACACCACCTCCGACAACAGACTCAGGCTCATCGATTTTGCAGCATGAAAAAACATGGTGCTGAGCAGTGTTGGCAAGTAAGTTACATGAAGTAAGTTACTCGTTTAGTTACGCGTAACTGATAGGAATTAGTTACGCCCAATATTTGGCGTAACTAATGTAACTAATGTAACTAAATGTAACTATTAGTAACTAAATAAAACTAACTCTTACTTAATAATAAAAAAATAATAAAAATCACATTTCATCCTGAATCCCAATCGACTATTGACAAAATACTTTTATTAGCAAGGGGAATGGCAACCTGCCAAGGAATACATATTGAAATTACTATGTTCCTGATGAAAAGGAAATCTAATAAAATATTATATTCTTGGAGCATACAATAGATTTTTACTTACATTTAAAGTTTTCCCTTCTTCCTTGATATTCCTGGACATTTCTTTGTTTATTGAGATTTATTTTTGTATTGTAAATTCAGATTTGATTTCAGATTTGGTCTCAAATTTCAGATTTGGCTCGCCCAAAGGAAATCAAACGAGATCTATTTTGTTTTATTATTTTTAAATTTTTTTTTGCAGAAATATAGTAATTTAAAAATGTTTTCCTTGCCAGGTTGCCGTTGCCACAGCTGGCAGCTTGCCCGACGGCAATATCAATCATCAAGTTTTGCCATAAAACAGTGTAGTCAATCGTCATTCGATCGGGTTTGTGGGCGGAACTTCTAAATTTCAATTTAACATGAAATGTCAGTTTTTGTATTTGAAAAATTCTATTAGTTATAGTTAGTTACATTTAGTTACATTAGTTACATTAGTTACATAGGTTACATTAGTTACGTGTAACTAATTAAAATTTCAAAGTTACGCGTAACTATCCAACACTGGTGCTGAGCAGCACACGATTCCCACGTCCCGACATCCACAAGGGCACATGTCGATTCCCAGATGGTCGAACCTGCAACCAAATCGACCATGTTGTGAGCGATGGAAGACACTCCTCCAGCATTATGAATGTCCGTACATTCCGAGGAGCAAACATCGATTCGGACCACTATCTAGTCGGTGCAAAACTTAGGGTACGGATCTCCATGGAAGTTCTTAGGCGAACATCGACTACACCGAGGAAATTCAATGTTGGACGTCTTCAATCGGAAGAGACCGCCGCTGCCTTTGCCGACCGCGTATCCCTTGAGCTTGCGAGAAATCCTTCGACTGATGACATGAACCCGGAAGACCAATGGCAGCTATGTCAGCAAGCCATAAGAAGTGCTAGGTATTGGGCTTCTTATATCCTCCACCCAGAAAGCCCTGAATCGACTACGAATGTGCTCAGGCAAACAAAGCAAAAACGGAGGCATACAAGTCGTGGCTCCAGAGAGATACATGAGCACCCAGAAGTCTATATGCTAAGCGAAGGAAAGATGAGAAACATCTTCTCAGGAGGAAGAAAAAAGAACACCAGCAACGCGAAGTCGGGGAGATGCAGAGATGTTTTTGCAGAAAAGAGGTACGAAACTTCTATAAAAATGTGAAATAGTCTACATACAGTTTCACAAGCCGCCCTGGGCCCTACAAAGATCAGGATAGAAACACCATAGTGAAAACGCAGGCGATGTTAGCCATCTGGAGAGACTACTTTGACTGGTTGCTAAATGGCGATGACAGCCAAGATCCCGCCCAAGATCAATTTGTTCCAGTTAATCTAGATGATGGCCACGAACTACACCCGCCCGACCAAAATGAAATCAAAGTAGCCATCACCAGACTAAAGATGAACAAAGTAGCAGGATGTGATATCCTTCAAGCGGAGCTTTTTAAACACGCTGGACATGACCTGGTCAGAAGCATACATCAACTCATCTGCAAAATATGGTCGGAGGAAAGTATGCCCGATGAGTGGAATCTCAGTACCATCTGCCCGATTCACAAAAAAGGAAACCGCCTACTCTGCGCTAACTGTAGAGGCATAAGCCTTTTAAACATCGCCTATAAGATCCCGTCCAGCGTTTTATGTGAACGTCTCAAGCCGTTTGCTGATGATCTGATAGGTCTTTACCAATGCGGCTTCAGACCTGGAAAATCAACCACCGACCAAATATTCACATTACGCCAGATTCCGGAGAAAAACCCAAGAATATAACATCGACACCCACCACCTGTTCGTCGATTTTAAAGCCGCCTACGACAGTGTTAATAGAGTTGAACTGTATCGTGCCATGTCTAACTTTAGAATGCTCGCTGTTCCGTCAAAGTTGGTAGAGACTCTACTGAAACCAGAGGGCTAAGACAAGGTGACGCAGTGGCATGCAGCTGTTTTAACATTGTGTTTGGAAATGTAATACGGAGCACCCATGCCAGTACATCAAGCACCACTTTCAATAAATCGACAAAATTACTTGGGTTTGTTGACGACATTGACGTGATAGTAAGAACAAAGCGAGCAGTAACCGGTGCTTTCACTACTATGGAGTCAGCAGCAAGCAGAAAGGGGTTGAAAATAAACGTGGACAAGACGAAGTATATGCTTTCATCAACAAAAGTCCATTTCCACCACCAACTTGGTCAGAACGTAACCATTGATTGGTATAACTTCGAGGTAGTCAGTGAAGATACAAAACGCAGAAAAATTAGGACGTTCAAGGGAAAGAGCACTAGCATGATGTCTTCAGATGGAGACAAAAATTATCAACAACAAAAGTAAATACGAAGACTAAAAAAAATTCATGCGGGAATATTTAGAGCTCGGACATATGGAGCTAGTTAAAACCAAATATAAGGAACTTCATAAAGCAAACTACTTACCTCATCAAGCAGTCTTAAAAGAAGAAAGTTCCACTACCAAATTAAGGTAGTCTTTGATGCATTATCGAAGACAACTTCTGGTGTCAGCCTTAACGATACCATGTTGACAGGTCCAGTCATTCAACAAGACCTTTTTAATATCATGACGCGATGGAGGAAACACAAGAGCAGAGAGGAGGATTCAAGCTACGAAAATGGTCCTCAAACTCAAAGTTCGTTTTTAAAGATGTAACTAAAGAAGATCAAGAAAAAGTAAGACTTCAATTTAACTCTTACGATCCAATCAAAACTGTGGGTATATACTGGCGACCAGAAACTGATTCGTTTGAGTTTAAAACAAATGCCGTATCAACAAAATTTTCTAAGAGAATAATAGTTTCTGAAACAGCAAGGCTGTTTGATCCACTCGGATGGCTAACACCTGTAAAAATAACGGCAAAGTTAATACAACAAGAACTTTGAAAACAAGGAGTTGGATGGGACGATAAATTACCAGATGAGATATCAAAATCGTGGGCAGAATTCAGGTTACAGTTACCAGCTATTGAGGAATTGAAGATACCAAGATGGAATAAATTCAAACAAAAACATCGCATTGAGTTACATGGATTTTGCGATGCTTTTGAAAAAGCCTATGTGGCAGCAGTTTACACAAGGGTAGTAACGGAATCAGGAAGACTTTATGTTCAAAATCAAAGGTAGCACCACTTAAGAAGATTTCGTTGCCAAAACTTGAACTATGCGGGGCACTTCTTCTTGCCAAGCTAATGAAGAAAACGAAAAAGGAACTGGGGATTAACGAATTAGAAACACATGCATGGACTGACTCAACCATTACGCTGGCATGGATAAACGGCGAACCAAACAAATGGAAAAATTTTGTTGCTAACCGAGTCACAGAGATAACTAAAACAATTAAAAAGGAGAGATGGTATCATGTCAAAGGAAAAGAGTACCCAGCAGATTGTGCATCCAGAGGACCTTGGCCTAGCCAAATAAAAATACATTCAATTTGGTGGAATGGCCCTACTTGGTTATCAGAAGCTGTCATACATTTAACTGATGTTAAGCCATATAACACTGAATTAGAAGAAAGAAAAGTTTAAATACTAGCTCACATTTCATTAAAAAACTAAGATGATTTGATTGAGAAAATTATATCGAAGTATCAGTGGTGGATTTACCAATAGGCTGAGTAGGCTGAAGCCTAGGGCGGCAGATTTGAGGGGGCGGCAAATTTGGTCCAATATTTTTTTGCTTTCTAGAAAAAAAAATATAGGTACTCACGGAGAACTGTGTATGTGTATAGAGCTGCACAGAAAAAAAACATTTCAGGGTTAACACGTTTCTCGTCCTCATAGATAGACTCGTTTCCGAGTTAGAAAAACGGCAGAAGGTCTGCAGCGGATTTAATGAAAAGTTTTCATTCCTAACCAAAATTAGTGAGCTGACCATCGAATTTGAAGGAAAAATCCATTTTATTGGAAAAAATTTATTCTAATGACTTAAAAACTGACTTGGTATTCTTGAACCGCACACTTCCAATACCACCTTTTTTCTGAAAATCTTTTGATAAAACCAGATTCTGCATCATTAAAAAGTCTATCTTTGGTCCTGCGAAAACAGAATTTGGAGAGCATTTATCCAAATTTGGATATTGCACTTCGCATGGCTTTGTGTACACCAGCGACAAATTGTTTAGGTGAAAGAAGCTTTTCTTGCTTAAAGCGGGTAAAAAATTATCTTCGATCTACTTTAAGTCAAGAGAAACTAAACGCATTAGCCTTTTTGTGCATAGAATCAGAGCTAATGAACAAGATTTCATACGACATTACATTGATGATTTTGCGGATATAAAATCGCTCAAAAAGGCACCGGATTTAAAAAAAAAATTGATAGGGATATTTTTCCTACTTTTTTTTAACTATAAGTGAAATAAAAACATTTACTAACTATTCTTACATGATGTGTTCATATTGTGTAAGTAGTTTTAAGGCATACCTACCTTATCCCACCTTATAAGTAGTAGGTAATTAAGGTTTTCTTAGGTAAGAAACCAAGATTAAGAAAAAAAAACATAAGCGAGAGCTACAGTACGTTTGCAACTAATGTTATGCACCAAATTATTAACTTATGTTATTCACCAATTTATTACCGGAAAATAAAAGAAGAGTTCAACTTCGTTTTATAATTTTGAACCACTGTTTTATTAATCTGTTCAACTCTGAATTTTGCTTAAGACTAACTTATCGTTTCTAAAATTATATGCAACCAAGAACATAAGAATTATTTACACTTATACATGTGAGCATTTGAGATACATTATCTCAAGCGATATGAGATGCGCAAAGTGCTGAATTGACAGTTGATTGAAGTGCTATGCATAAACTTTTATCACGACAATAAATTAAAAGGATTTAATGTGCGCCTTTTTGTGGCCACTTAGAAAGAAAAACAAACGAATTTAAAAGTATCAGATATCAATAAACGAATCTGAAGTGGATGTTGGCTTGCAATAAGCGAGATAAAATTATGCTGATATGCAGTCATAGAGATTTCAAAGTAATTATTAATATGAATTTAAAGATATGCATAACACCTCCCATCTTAAAAGAAAGAAAATTACAATTTTTTCTTTAAACAAATTAATTTTCTTCGACCTCAAACTCATTAACTTTAAATACATTCGAATTTGGTCTTCTTATTACAGTTTTGGTTTTACTATTATCATAGTAATGTACTATCTTTTCTCTTTCTATAACAGGTTGTTTATTTCTTTTATTGAAACAGTTACGGAAAATGGTGATGCCACTTCCTTTAATAAACTTCAAAGAACAGTAAATTATACCGATTAAAATTAGCGTTCCACTTATACCAAATAAAGTGCCTTGAACATGAGGCGGTATTTCTTTAAGTTTTCTAGCTAGGTAGCTTTCTTGATTTCTAATTTCAATAGTTAAATCTTGTAGTTCAGTTAAACTTTTAAGTTTAATTTTAGGCAATTTTACATCTTCTATATATAAATCGTTAAAATCGTTCAATTTTGTATTATAGCAACAGTCCACAGGTGCAGGACGATATACATCTTTGTTTTCAATAGTTAATTCTTGTTCGAGAGTTTTAATTCTAGTTTCCAAGGTTTCAAAAGTACAATTAGGTTTCAGATTTAAAATTCCAATATTATTAATTATTCCTTCTTCGACATTTTGATTATCCGAACAGTTACAGTGGTATTTGGTTTCGTCGCTTAAGGCAAATATATATTTATTTTCTGAAATTTTATGAAAAATTTCTATGTGATTTATTATTTGCTTAAGTTTACAATCGCTATTTATTCTATTCATAAAGATTGTAAGTTCACAATCGCTATTCAAAACACTATTCTTAAATTCTAGTTGTTTACATATAAAATATTTATCAATTTTCTTACATTCTTCCAAGAGATTATTGCTCAGAAAATATTCTTCTTTGTTTTCTTTGATTACAAAATATTTAAACTTTTGCTCAATAACATATAAATTTTGTTTTGTTTTATAATATGGCACATTAATCATTTCAAAAACTTTCGAACTTGAGTTAACTACTACTAATCTTTCTGATTTTACGTAAGAAATTAATTTAACCTCTTTCATTATTCGACTGTAAGATTCTAAGCTTGGGGTAAATAACATTTCATTTTCTCTGTCACTAGTTCTCAATAATTCTATAAAATATTTAGGTTCAATAATAATTGGATGTATAACACTATCTTGTAGAAAAAGAATTGCTTCAGTTATTTGATCTATAAGTAGTTCAGTATGATTAATTAAGAAATATATTTTGATTTTTAACTCAATAAAATAATCTTTTAAAATAAATAGTTTCCTATCTTTATTAACTTTATTTGAAACTTGTTCTAATGTATTAGTTAGAGTATTCGTTAAATTTCCTAATTCAAAGTATGCTTCTTTTAGAACCAAATTTTGTTTATTTAAGCCATCTAAAACTTTGATTTCTTCCTGTTGACTTTTATGAACGTATTCGCTATTTTCTTTAGTTATTCTTATTGCTTCTTCATATTGCTTAGCATCTTCACTATCTAAAGTTCCAAACAAAAATTTTAACCCTGATCCAACAATATTTAAAAGACCTCTTTTGTACCTTCTATCAGCTCCTAATAAATTATATATGACTTTTAAATCTTTTCTCAATTTTAAAATCTGTATTTTGGTTTTCTTAATAAATTCTACGCATTCGGGAATTTCTATCAAACAATCATCATTTACGTTTGCTATAAAATTAGTTATGATATCTATTTCGTCCAATATTTGACGAAGATCAATGTGAGTAACTATAGAAACCTTCCCAGTTTGTTGCCTCAATTCTCCGATATTTTTGTAGTATATTCCATTTGAGGGGAAATTCTCCCACATTTCACCAAAAACACCATTTAGAATCAATACAAATCTGTAAATAAAATGTGTCAGTTCTTATAGTGTTTTATTTTGCCTTTATTATATTTCATAGATTTATTATTTCGTCTAATTATAACGGAATTTTCTAAAACTTTTATGATTTTATATGGGCCTACATACTTTTCGCTTGATTTATCTCTTTTATCGTTTTCACCAAGAATTAAGTCATTTTTCTTAAATTCTTTTACGTTAGAATTTATTCTTTTGTCATATCTTTCTTTTGCTTTAATTTTCTTTCCTAACATAGTCCTTTTAGCTTCTGTCTCCATTCGTACTAATTTAAGCTGTAATTCTTGGGTGTAATCAGTTGTAGTTTTAAAACTTAAATTAGTAAATTCACTTGGTATATTAGCCTTTCGTCCAAATATCATTTCGTATGGAGGAAATCCTGTACTATTATGAATGGCGGTATTATGACAAAATGCGGCATATCTAAACAATTTTGAATATTCAGGTTTTGTTTTGTCTTTATTGACTAATCTCAAGTATTCACCTAATCTAGCATGAGATCTTTCCGCTGATCCATTCGACTGTGGGTATGCATTACTAGTACGTAAATGTTTTATGCCAAACATCTTACATAGTTCCTTCATAAGTTCATTAACAAATTCACCACCATTGTCAGTGAGAATGTATTCTGGCATTCCAAAATTTAGTACCCATTCATCTGTGAAAGCTCTAGCTATAGTTTCGCTTCTTTTATTTCCAATAGGGATATACTTGATAAATTTACTTAGATCATCTTGAATCGTTAGAGCAAAAATAGTTTTATTATTTTCAATGTATGGACCAGTTAAATCCATTGCTACCTTTTCAAAACTGTGATCTGCTGAAGTTACTATCTTCATTGGATTCCTACGTGGATGTCTATTAATTTTCTGTTTTTGACATTGTTTACATTTTTGAATGTATTCTATAACATCTTTATTTAAATTTACCCAGTAAAATTTTTCTTTGATTCTGCTAATAGTTGCTTTTTGTCCACCATGACCCCCGATAAGGCCGTCGTGATATTCTTTGATTATTTTTAATTGTTCCTCTTTATTATTTATAATTTGAATGTTTTCTAAAGAACCTTCGTTTATATTTTCTTCATTAGTATTTTCTTCAACTGTCTGGTTATTATTGTGAATATTGACATTGACTTCTTCTTCTACTGGATTATCGGATATTTCTCCTTCACGTAATATATTTTTATTTAATCTTTTCATAACACTACTACTAGTGCATGGTTCGTTTAGTCCCTATTCCTCTTCGTAGATTTGTCTTAACACTTGTTCGTCTTCTTCATCTGTTAAAAAGTCTTCTCCAAAAATTTCTTTAGCTGCTTCTTTTTGTTCTTTATTTAATTTAGTTTTGATAATATTATTGTGAGCTTCTAATCCTTGATTTTCAAATATTGGGAAAACCATATTCCTGCTAAGCTCATCAGCAACTACATTGTCTACGCCTTTCTTATAAGTGATTTTGTAGTCATACTCTTCTAATTTTAGTCTCCATCTAATCAATCTTGATCCGGGATCTTTGACATTAAATAACCGGGTTAGCGGTCGATGGTCAGTTTTTATAGTGAATTTTTGTCCATAAAGGTAAGGTCTAAACTGTTGTATTGCCCATACAATGGCAAGGCATTCCTTTTCCGTGGTACTATAATTAACCTCAGCTTTATTTAAAGTTCTACTTATAAAGTGAATAGGTAAATCTTTTCCCAAGTATTCTTGTGATAGGACAGCGCCAAGTCCCAGATTACTAGCATCAGTTGTAATAATAAACTGTTTCTCGAATTTAGGGTATTGTAATAAAGTAAATTCTGTAAGTAGTTTTTTAAGCTCACTAAAATTTTAGTATGTTCTTCCTTCCAAATGAATTCAACGTTTTTTTTCAATAACTTGTATAAAGGTGATGCTACTATACTAAAATTTTTTATGAATTTTCGGTAATATCCTATCATTCCTATAAAGCTCTTAATTTCTTTGGGATTTTTGGGTTCCTGTAAACTGTCAATTGCCTTAACCTTTTCTATATTAGGGAGTAAACCCTTGTTCGTTATAAAGTATCCCAAATATTGGACTTCTTCCTTAAGAAACTCAGATTTGTCTATTTGAATCTTAAGATTTGCTTCTCTCAATTTATGAAATACGTTCTTAAGTCTTTCATTATGCTCATCTAGACTACTACCATAAACAACGATATCGTCTATGTAAACAAAGCATTGTTTCCCTAAAAGTTCTGACAAAACTGTGTTCATCATTCTTTGGAAACATGAAGGAGCATTTTTGAGACCAAATGGCATTCGAGTATATTCGAAATGGCCATAAGGTGTTGAAAAAGCGGTCTTTTCAATACTTTCCTTACTTAAAGGTATTTGGTGAAATCCCGATTTTAGATCTAAGGTCGTGAAGTACTTCGCGCCTCCAAGTTGATCTAGAATATCAGTAATATTTGGAATCGGGTAGGAATCAGAAATAGTTACATCATTCAACTTTGTTGGAGTCGAAAGTTAAAGGCAACAAAGAATATAGCCGACACAATTTTTAATAGCAAAAGTACAATTTAATTTATTAATATTCAAGTATAAATTTTCGGATAAGTCTATTAGTTGTTTAACACTGTAAAATTAGTACTTTTTTTGCTTGCTTTAAAATAATTTGTGTAACTACCGCACTTCTGTTTTATCGACTGACTCATTTACGGTCAATTTCTTATGTAGAAGGCTAGTTATGTTCATAGATTATATACATAGATTCAGTTACAAAGCGGCTTTGTAAAATAAAATAACTTTACAGGGTGATTCAATTTAAAGTATGTAACGTTATAATTATGGTTGAGAATTGAAATAAAGTTTAATATTTACAAAATGAAAAGGAATAATTCACAAATGAAATTTAAGTATTTAGAATATATTTTTAATATGAAAATATTTAAGAATTTTAAACGGCGGTAACATTCTCCTCCTCGTAAGCAAGCTATGGTAGAGTGAGCTTACTTTCAACTGTATCGACGTCTAAGACAGCAATCTTACTTGTTGGTCGCTCTAGCATTCCTGTTTGAGTCCTCACCATGGCTCTTCGGACTTGACCGTCTTTTGCAGTTACTACACTTTCAATGATTCCCTTGGGCCAGCAATTTCGGGGTAGGTTTTCGTCCACGATAACAACCACGTTACCAGGAGTTATTGGAGGCTGTTTAACAAACCACTTACCTCGTCGTGCAAGAATAGGTGTATAGTCTTTTACCCATCTCTGCCAAAATCTATCAGCAAACATTTGGGTCTGATGCCAACGTTGTCGCAGGTCTATGTTGTCTTCACAAATAGGCTTGTACCCAGTTGATGAGCCCAGTAAAAGGTGGTTCGGTGTGATGGCTTCGTCGTCACAGGAGTCAAGTGACACAAATGTAAGCGGACGAGAGTTAATTAAGAACTCTACCTCCCATAGCGCGCACCTCAGTGTCTCGTCGTTGAAGTTCATTGGAGCCATGCTATACAGAATGTTCTTGATTGATCGGACGAGCCTTTCCCAGGCCCCTCCCATGTGTGGTGCTGCTGGAGGGTTGAACTTCCATTTAAGTCCATCGTATTTTGAAGAAATTGTTGAGTAATTGATGTTCTTATACTCGTCGCATAAGATTTTTTCTGTGGCTTTGAAGTTTGTGCCGTTGTCAGTATAGATCTCTCGAGGCATTCCACGGCGCGATACGAAATTTCGTATGCACATAATGCACGAGCTGGTATCTAGGCTGTGTGCCATCTCTATGTGCACGGCGCGAACGGTGAGGCACGTAAATATTACTCCCTATCTTTTCTCGCGTCGTCGTCCAATTATTGTAGAAATTGGCCCAAAATAATCGATGCCGACGAATGTGAAAGGGCGCTCAAACACTGCTAGCCTTGCGGCTGGTAGGGGAGCCATCTGTGGAACTGCGGGCGTTCTATTGTAATTTGAACATCTTTGGCACTTCTTCCGTACGGATTTATATAATACGCGTAGTCGTGGAATGTAGAAGATCCCTCTGATCTTGTTAATTGTCGTCTCATGTGATACGTGGTGGTGGTTCTCATGCCAGGAACGAACGATTAGAAACGTCACGTGATGGTTTTTTGGTAAGACGATTACATCTGGCTGATTATTGAGATTTTCAGCTCTACTTCGTATTCTCAGAATGCCGGAACCGTCTAGGTAAACGTTCAAAGACATAAGTTTTGAATTTTTGTTAATAATCTTACCCCGTTCTAAGTTCGTGATTTCCTGGCTGAATTCACTCATCTGCGCGTATTTATAGAGTTGTACTTTAGAATCTTGCAGCATTTCATATGACACTTGGCTTGGAGTAGGCTTATCTCGGACAACAGCTGTAAGCTTTTCGATGTATAGCTGGAACGTAGCTAAAGCACGGTATAGTCGCCTCCAATTGGAAAAGTACTGCACATTTATACTTATCGAAGTTGAAGATCGTACACTTGTAGATGTAACGTGAAGCAAATGACGTCTAACTTCTGTTGTATCGGCGGGTCCAAGGTCGTCGCATTTTGGCCAATCTTCTACTTCGTAAGCCAAAAATTTCGGTCCAGTGAACCATGAATCGACATCCAACTGTGACGATATTTTTGTGGCAAGGTCTGCTGTGTTCAGTTTTGAAGGCACCCAATTCCACTCCGTGACATTTGAATGCTCCAATATCTCGCCCACGCGAAACATAACAAACTGTTGCAGTTTTTTGGGGTCCATTCGCAGCCACTTCAGAACAGTTTTTGAGTCTGACCACCAATATCTGGAATTAATAGCTAGACGATGAACTGCTTGCACCTTCATCGTTAGCCTCATGCCAAGCACAGCTGCTTGGAGCTCAAGTCTTGGGATTGGGACTGGCTTGAGAGGTGCCACTTTAGATTTCGAGGCTACAAGTGTAACAGATACTTTGTCCTCACATTGCACTCGCAGGTAGCAAACTGCAGCGTACGCGTGTTCTCCAGCATCTACAAAGGTATGGATTTCAATATTCTCCGAATTGGACAGCAGTCGACTGTAGCAGCGGGGAATTTCAATAGCTTTTATCTCTGGTATCAAAGATTTCCATTGAAGCCACTTGGAGTACAGGTCTTCGGTAAGCTCACCATCCCAATCAATACCGGATCGCCAGACTTCTTGAAGAAGAATTTTCAACCTGATGGTGAAGCAAGCGATGAGACCGATGGGGTCGAATATCGACATGAGAACTTGTAAGGTTTCTCGTTTCGTCGGTCTGACATGCTCATTTAACACATCGCGCTTTAGTCGAGCGAATCTAAAAATATATTTAAAGACATCATTATTGGGATCCCAATACATACCAAGGACTTTCTCAGTAGACCCTAAAGTCTTATGAGCTTGTACTGGAGAGCCGTTGCTGATAAGCTGATCAACTACCGAAGGAGAATTGGACGCCCAGTTACGGATATTGAAACCAGCAGACAAATGAATTTTCTTAACATCATATGCCAGGCGTAGAGCTTCCTCCTCAGTATCCACGCTGTCGATGAAGTCATCAACGTAGTGGTAGCTTTTAATGGCTTCCACGGCTCGAGGGTAAAGTTGTTGGAACTGGTCAGCGTTTTTATTGCGAATGTAATGTGCGATGCAGGGGGCGCAGTTCATCCCAAATGTTAAGGCACTCATGACGTAACAGCTTGGCTGATGTGGTGGATCGTCCTTGTCCCACCATAAGAATCGTTGCACATGCATATCCTGCTTCCTCACCTTGATCTGGTGGAACATCTCAGCGATATCACCACAGATGGCCACCTGGCCAATCCTGAAGGCTAAAAGAATCTCAACCAGTGATGTTTAAAGGTCGGGTCCACTCAGAAGAAAATCGTTTAGCGAGAGTCCGTTGGATTTTGCCGCAGCGTCCCAAACGAGACGAACTCTATTCGGCTTATTCGGATTTACGGTGACGAAAATTGGTAAATACCAAACTGGATTGTTGCTTGTTGATACTTCTGTCGCGTTCAACTTGCTTGCGTAGCCCTTCATCAAAAGATTGTCAATTTCGGTTTGCATTCTTTCCTTCAGGCTGGTTTCGCGTTTGAATTTCTTCTGGAGGCACATAAGTCGGTTGAATGCGGTTTTGTAGCTGTCAGGCATCTTATGATTGTCGTAACGCCAAGGTAATCCAATCTCGAATCGATTTGTCAGCAACTTACAAGTAGATTTTAATATCTGTAGTGCTCTGTTGTCTTCATGTGAGCATATAGTGGTGGACGATGATTCCAGTACGAAAAAAGCTTTTACTGCTTCATGCAGATCATCAGAACGTCGATCACAATCACATGAATGAATGTTGAGGCGGCAGACTTGTCGGCGATTTGGCACACCGCCTTGTAAAGTCCATCCTAATCGAGTTTTTGTGGCAATTGGCTGGTTCCAGGAACCTTCCCGAACTTTGAGAGGTACTGCCAACTTCCAGTTGTCTACTCCAATGAGAATTGTAGGGCGAGCATCCTGGTATGATTGAATTGGTAAGCCAGCCAAATAAGGGTAACCTTGTGCGATTGCATGAATGTCCAACGATTGCATCGGAAGTGAAAGCTTTTCCACTGTATGGACATCATGCATAATATATTTCGCTTTGCTCGTTTTATTTGATATCTCGATCGAAGTTCGCATTGAATTTTCTTCAACGCGAGTTGTGTCACCAGTCCAACGTAAACATAGAGGCTCACTTACTCCAGAAAGACCTAGAGCTTCGAAAATTGTTTTTTCCATCAGAGTCACTGATGAACCCTCATCTAAAAAGGCAAATGTGTCTATGAAAACATTCTTAGAATAAAGGCGAATCGGAATAATACGAAAGAAGGGTTTCTCCCTCTCGTCAACATCACTGTGAGTATTTAAATTAAGAGCTACACTCGGATTCGTAGAAATTTCATTTGCACTTACTTGGTTCCCTTCATGACTTACGGAAGCAGCTGGGTTATGGAGTAATGGATGATGTTTAGCTTTGCAGTTGTCAATTCCACATTCGCTGTTGAGGTAGCATCTCCGTCGGTGTGAGTTTAAACATTGACGACACAATTTGTTCACTTTCAGCACTTCCCATTTCTTGTGGTAGGTCATCTTTTTGAACGCTTCACATTTGGATATTTTGTGGTCGGTTCCGTTGCAAACAATACAAGATGTTTTGTTGGCTGATGACTGTTTGACTTCAGTGTGGGTGTTCATCACGACGCTTTTTTTCATTGAGAATGGTGACACGACTTGGCTGGCAGCTTCAGCGATGTTTTGCAGCCAGCTGCTAAATAATTTCACTACAGGAACTCGTTCATCTTTTAGCTGCATAGCCCAACTCAACTTATATTGACTTGGCAACTTATCGACGAACTCCTTGACGAGCATCGGGTTGTTGAGATGCGCGGACATCTGGCAAGCCTCCATTGTAGAACAAATATTGCTTATTGACAATGCGAACTCAATAATGTTCTCCAATTTGTCTTTCGGTGGTGGAAGTTTCCTTGCTTTGTCGATCATGCACTCGATAATGTATTCCGGTCGTCCAAAACACATTTTAAGAGTTTGTATAATTTCTGGAACTAAGCTGGGCAGAAGGAGCTTATTGCGAACAATTTCACGTGCCTTACCTTTTAAACTGGCTTGCAGCCGCATTAAATTTTCGGCATCGCTGTATCCAGCTAGTGCAGTGCTGTTGTTGAAGTTACTCAGAAACAGAGGCCACTCCTCAGGGTCGCCACTAAATACAGGCAATTGTTTTGGGAGCACTTGTCTTGCTGCAATTTGAGCCGGAGATGGTCCAAAAGTATGCGTTGAGCCAATTGCAGGTAAGCTGATTGGGAAATTTTGTTGTGGACCTGCAGAAAATCCATCCGAATTGGATAATATTTGATATTTTCGTTCCAAATAACGCTGGTGCAACTTTTTTTCCTCTTCTAACATTTCCATTTGCAATTCCATTTGCTGTTGTGAAACGTCAGTAACTCTTTGAAATGTTGCTGGTGTAGCTGTCACTCCCTGAAAAGTATGCTGTGAAGTTGTTGCTGTTCCAGTTGTCATTCGCAAAATTTCATGTTGCGATAACGTTGTTGCCGGCAAATGTTCCTGACAATTGTTTTGAGATGTTTTTTTAAATGTTGCAGGAAGGTTGCGATTTGTTGACCATGTTATCATCGTAGGTGTATGTGTATACATACTTGTACATGGCAATTGGATTGCAGTTTGTAATGGTGCATTAGTAAATAACGCCGGTAAATATGATGCCGTTACGTTTTGTTCTAGAGTTGAAGAATTTGCTGTTGTGACAATAGGAATGGAGTAGGATGGCCAAAAAATATTATTTTCCACACTCGCTGACGTCACGTGTACTCCTGTTGTCAAAGGCAAATTTCTTCCTAGAGCATGCAAAGTGGCTTGGGATGAGGTTGACGGAGAAGAAGATGCTTGTGGATGAATTGCAAATAACGACACGTGGCCAATGTTCTGTTCGGACGGAGGAGCATGTACGCCGGTAGTAGTTGGATTTGATGGTTGCAAGCAAGATTCGCAACTCCAACTGACCTCAGCCACACCACTGTCAACTCCGACACAATCGAAGTGGTACCATTTGTCGCAGGAATCACACTGTACCATGCGATCTGTGTCCCCCTCACTGCACACAATGCAAGTCGATGAGGTACCTTTTTGGTTTCTTGCTTTTCGAGACATTTTCTTAGCCCGATTACGGTTCACTTAAGTGAAATCGACAGAATAAAAATTATTTTAAAGATTTGTTGGAGTCGAAAGTTAAAGGCAACAAAGAATATAGCCGACACAATTTTTAATAGCAAAAGTACAATTTAATTTATTAATATTCAAGTATAAATTTTCGGATAAGTCTATTAGTTGTTTTACACTGTAAAATTAGTACTTTTTTTGCTTGCTTTAAAATAATTTGTGTAACTACCGCACTTCTGTTTTATCGACTGACTCATTTACGGTCAATTTCTTATGTAGAAGGCTAGTTATGTTCATAGATTATATACATAGATTCAGTTACAAAGCGGCTTTGTAAAATAAAATAACTTTACAGGGTGATTCAATTTAAAGTATGTAACGTTATAATTATGGTTGAGAATTGAAATAAAGTTTAATATTTACAAAATGAAAAGGAATAATTCACAAATGAAATTTAAGTATTTAGAATATATTTTTAATATGAAAATATTTAAGAATTTTAAACGGCGGTAACAAACTTCCTAAAATCTATTACCATTCTCCATTGAGGGTTTCCGTTAACATCTGATTTTTTGGGTACAACCCATAAAGGACTGCACCAAGGAGATTGACTATGTCGTATAATTCCATCGTTAAGAAGTTTTTCCAATTGCTTATTTACTTCATCATTATGTACTTTGGGGTACCTATACGTTTTAGCACTAATAGGTATTTCGTTAATCGTTCGTATGTGATGTTCAATAACAGACGTTTCCGTTAATGGTTCATCTTCTAAGCTAAAAATATTGGCATTCTCTTTTATCAATTCAACAAGACCTTTCAATTCTAAATTGTTTTTTATGTGATCGATTCTTAACTTACTCCACAAAAGTTTAAATCTATCATCTTTTTTATACTCTTTTACATTATTATTTTCTTTAATAGCTTCCTTCTTTCCTCCCAAATAACTAGAATTCATTGACCGTGAAGGTTCGCTTGAAGTTGGTTTTTCTTCAATCCGTTGGACTTTACAGTGTGAAACTTCTAATTTATTTACTTTCTTATTTAACGAATTGTTAGTACCTTTGTTATTCTCGTTTGAATTAACTAAATAGTTAGAATTCATTGACCGTGAAGGTGCGCTTGAAGTTGATTTTTGTTCAATCCGTTGTCCTTTACAGTTTGAAACTTCCGATCTATTTGTTTCCTGGTTTAATAATAATTTGATTATTATTCGGTCGTTGTACATAATTCCACGTTTTAAATTAATACAGAGCTCAGATTCTTTTATGAAATCAATGCCCAGTATTCCGTCATAATGACCAATAACATCATTTGTTACAACGTGAAAAGAAACATCAATTAAAAACGTATCAAGGTTTTCGTCGTCATATTCTAAAGTGATGTTGGCACTTCCTATGCTAAACCTATTTGATTTACCGATTCCCACAAAGTTTATTGTTTCTTTGAAATTTACGTCTTCTTCATATATACATTTTGCTTTAATTAAACTTATAAAAGCTCCTGTATCCACTAAAAAATTATAGTTCTTGTTACCGTATCTAAGGATAATATGAGGGCTTTCATTGAGGTTAGAAACAATACCCCCGTTTATTGTTCCTTTTTCCGAAAATTTACACGTTTACTGGTATCATTTTTCCTATCACTTTCTCCTTCTTTATTATTAGTATTGTGATAAAAGGTTTTTTTGTTATTGTTATTTTCCTGACCATATTTATTTTCAGTGTTCGTTCGATTAAAAGATTGTCTTTTGGGAGCCCTACAATTTTTTCTTATATGCCCTAATTTATTACAATTATAACATTTAATCATGTTATGATTAATTTTTATTAGGTTTTTTGACGTATAGTCTTTGTTACTGAAGGTCTGGGAAGCTCTTTTCCCTGACAACCTTGTTTCTTCTTGAATGGCTAAGGAAGATGCTTCGGCTAAGGTTGACGGTCTTTGGCTATTTACAAAAGTGCCAATTTCTTCTTTAAGTCCATTAATAAAGGCGTTGAGAATATCTTTCTCAATCATGAATAATTGTCCTTCGAACAATCTATCACTTTGGTTATTCATATACATATCTTGAATTCTACGTCTTTGTAGGGTTTCGACCTTTTGAATATATTGTAAAGCAGTTTCCATTCTGCCTTGTTGAAGTCGCGTCATCTCCATATGCAACTGCAAAGGAGAATATGTTTCTTTAAACATCCTATTTAATTCAATTTTTAATTCTCCCCAGCTATTTAATCTCTTATTCATAAATAGAGTTTCGGCATTGCCAGTGATTTTACTTTTTATCAATGGAAATAAATAGTGCCGCTGCTCTGCACTCGCAAGTGACATTGCACTTTCAACGTTACTTAGGAAATGATGGATCTTATTCGGATCACTATCAAAGGGTGTGATGAGCTTACTAAGCAAATCTAAACTCACTACATTAGGTGTTGAATTATTATGAACTAAAGGGAAATTACTTCCTCTGTTATAATTTTCAAAAATATCACTTTCTATTCTTAAACTGGTTTCTTTAATTGGGCTTTTAAAACTTTCTTCAGGTTTTTGTTTAGGTATTGCTCCTGTGCTAATTTGACAATCTTTAATTTTTTTAATAGCATCTACTACAGTAGGTGACGCTTCATTCTCAGCAAAGTTTCCCTCTTCTTCTATCGTTTTTAAAAATAAATTTCTGGTGAAAATTTTATTCTCGTAAAATATTAGGTACTGTTCTTCAATGCCTTTCTGACTCAATTTTATATTATCTAAAATTTGTCCTAACGTTAAACAAATTGTACTTCCACTTTCTTTTGCAATACACGTGAATTTCCTGCATAAAAACTCTTCATTAAATTTATATTCGCTTTGTGAACTTGCCATTTTAACTTTATTTATATTTTATACAAAAGTTTAATTACACAGTTTTCTAATTTTACAACCCTCTTTTTTGTATATTTTGAGTTTTATTCTTTTCTCGAAAATAATGCCTCAAATCGCTCGTCTTGGGCTTGTTTCAAAACCAATTTAATTTTGATTGCTTTATTGACTAAATATTTGTGATTCTTAGACAAGGATTTTTTTCTTTCCTCAACAATTTTTTGGTTTTCTTCAAATTTCTGTTCTTTCGTTAATATTATATTATTGTCTTTTCCAGACATAGTATTTTAAATTACAAAAAAAAATTATTTCTACTGAAATAAATGAAAGTAGACTTACATACAAATTTTCAAAGTCATTTTTTTTGTTTGTTGAATGTTATTATTCTTCCCTCGTTGAATTATGTTGTCTTCAACTTAAACACGACAGGAACGCTGTTTTCAATCCAAATTGAAATTGTTTTCAATCCGTAAATCCTTTATCGAACACGTTGGGGCTTTCGTCTTGGATATAATCTGCCCTTTTTTCTTTTTTTGAGTCTTCTGCTTCTTGTGTTGATCGAATTTTGGTTCGTGCACAATTGCGTTTACCGACTACCGAGGTAGTTTAATGATTAATTCTAACTTGTTTTTTTCCTCGAACTTATATTGATACACTCAGGAGTGATATCACGAAGAAAAGAAAGAAAATGTTCATTAATTTTTTTTTTGTGTCACCGTGTATTTTCCCGACGTGTTGACACGACTAGAGGAATTTAAGTAGTATCTCGGAAAGTTACACGAATCACATATCTTTACCGCTGCCACCAAATTATGTTATGCACCAAATTATTAACTTATGTTATTCACCAATTTATTACCGGAAAATAAAAGAAGAATTCAACTTCGTTTTATAATTTTGAACCACTGTTTTATTGATCTGTTCAACTCTGAATTTTGCTTAAGACTAACTTATCGTTTCTAAAATTATATGTAACCAAGAACATAAGAATTATTTACACTTATACATGTGAGCATTTGAGATACATTATCTCAAGCGATATGAGATGCGCAAAGTGCTGAATTGACAGTTGATTGAAGTGCTATGCATAAACTTTTATCACGACAATAAATTAAAAGGATTTAATGTGCGCCTTTTTGTGGCCACTTAGAAAGAAAAACAAACGAATTTAAAAGTATCAGATATCAATAAACGAATCTGAAGTGGATGTTGGCTTGCAATAAGCGAGATAAAATTATGCTGATATGCAGTCATAGAGATTTCAAAGTAATTATTAATATGAATTTAAAGATATGCATAACACTAACTGTTGGATACCCTATTCCCTATATTTCTGTATGTTTATGCGTAAGCCTCCCGTAGCCAGCCGATGTTTCAGTTTCAGAAACAAAATTCTACTTTAGCAGACAGAAACAAATTCAATAACATTAATTTTTTAATTTGTCTCTAATAAATTTTAATATTCCTCAAAGAAACTTACGGAATCTACTTAGCTGCATAAATGTCCCAAACTGTCGTACTAATTATGAACGATTTTCTCCCTTAAACAAAACTTATTTGACCAATCGTTAAATTTTTCATCTAAATTTCAGTCAAATTTGTATTCAATTACATAATTGTCTTTAGCTATGTAAATAAATAAATTTCGTGTGGTGTGATGTTCAATTAGTGCTGGCAAAATAAAAAAAGGCGTGCGCCACGCCCAAAGTTAAAACTTTTTATTGCCAAGGCAATTGGTATGAGCGCAGTGACATTCAATTTTATTCTTGTAGATCAATTTGAACAAAACAAGACAAAACTTAAATTTTTAAAAATTAGGTTTTGAATGGAAATAGCGATTATGGGTGTTTTTAATAATTCTTGGACAACACTCTGCTACGTAACCAAGGAATATAAATCTAAGTGTTCAACTTTTTACTTCAAAACTGTGACCGACCGTTAAAAAATTAATGCCTTATACAATTTTTGACGGAAACGCCCCTTAAAAGTGGGCGTGTATTAAAAATTTGAAGCACTAACTCAGCTTTGATCAGTATTTAGGCATATGTGTAAAACTACAGCTGAATAGAGTAGTTTTTAAACAATCTTACCTGAACAAAGGTATTTTATCAATATCACGCCTTCAAAAGTGGGCGTATTGAAAAAATTTACACAAGAAAATGTAGAGATATATTTTTCATAAAACGAACGGAAGGGAAAAAGGTTTAAATTGAATATTGGTAGTACCTTAAATTTTTAAAATTACGTTTTTCGTTCTTTCATGAAAAGTGGGCGAAAGCCACGCCCAAAGTTCAAAAATTTCTTTTCATACACAAACGATTTAGTTTCTACTAAGAGACGCAAAACTTTGGCTTTCGGATTCATAATAAATACCGTTTATTTACAAAAACAATTTTTTAATAGTTTCTATTGAAAAGTGGGCGTCAGCCACGCCCAAAATCAAATTTATTGATTTCATACACAAGATGTTTATGTGCAAGTAATGCCCACAAAATTTAATGTTTTTTTCTTTAATATAACATTTGTTATTTTATAAAAACAATATTGATGGTTTTGTATGAAAAATGGGCGTCAGCCACGCCCAAACTGAAATATTTTTATTTGATTGGAAGAAGGTTTACCTAGAGCTTGCGTGTGCAAAATTTTAGCGTTATGCTTTTTTCGTAACTGTACAAAGAACATAATTTAATTTTACCAAATTGAGGTTGTTCAACAAAAATGGCGATTGTGGGCGTGTTTGTGGGCGGATTTTACTGGTTCAAGAACTTAGCTTTACTCTTGAACCAAAGATTATATACACCAAATTTCAGCTTTCTAGCTCAAAAATTGCGACCTCTAGAGAGTATACATACGGACGGACGGACGGACGGACGGACGGACGGACGGACGGACGGACGGACGGACGGACATGGCTAAATCGACTAGGCTTTTGATTCTGAGTCAGAATATATATACTTTTCTATACCTAACGGTATTATTTCTCTATGTTACAAACTCCACACCAAATACAATATACCCATTCTATGGAATAGGGTATAACAAGAGGAACCTTTAGTGCAAGATCATGCTAATAACGAGAACAAGCTGATGTATCTAATGCACAAATCATAAAGTTGCAATCTCATTGACAACTATCTGAAAAGCGATTGACCCTGCAGGCCATAACTGAAGCTTCCCGCTACTTTCGGGCTCGGAGCGCTCGAAAATGTAGGCACTTGGGATTATCGAGCTTTTTTGTATTCAAATTTTGATCCGCTTGGCGGCATTTAACGTAGTTTTTCGATCACAAATTTTTTTATATTAGGACAAAAAATCGTTTGAATGAAAATTGTCAAAGTTATCTTAAAAAAATTAAAAGTAATTAGAAAATTATTAGTTTTTATGTTTTTGAGCTCTTGAAGATAGTTTTTTTTCGAAATTCTTATTTTTTGACTATCTTCGAAACCGCTCGACTGATTGACTTCAAAATCTTTTCAGCTCCAATTCTGAATATACCCTTTCGAACGCCGTGAAATCTCAATCGCTCGGTTTGTACTTAAGATATCAGACATCAAATATAAGTTACACATATATACGGACGTCTTATTGAAAATTTCCGCTGATAATCCCACGTTCCGGCCTCCTTACAACACTTCTTAATGCCGAAGCACATAATCAAACATTCCATGGAGGATACAGTTTGACACACACATATCTACGAGAACAATTTTGGATTGTGAATGGACTCAGTGCAGTTAAACAACGCTTATATAAGTGCACAAGGTGTTTTCGACACAAAACGCACTCAAAGACGCAGCAAATGGGAAACCTACCAAAACCAAGAGAGACAATAACAAGACCATTTCTACATATCTACATGAGTTGACTACGGGGTCCAATTGATGTCAGGACTCAGGATGTCTAAAGGAAGGGGAAATAAATCATACAAGGGATACATAGCGATATTTATTTGCTAAGGCTTAGCAGGGTTTCCCAAAGTGTGCGCCGCGGCGCCCTGTTGCGCCATAGAGAGCATACAGGGGCGCCGTGAGACGCTTTTGTATGCTCGTACTATAGTGGATACTACGGATGTTATTATTATTACAATTATACAAATTAATAAAAAGATTTGAAAATAAATAATTCAGCCACGCAATGTAAACGTCACCAGTAGTAAAGTGTGAACGTCGCACAGGTGCACCATGTAAATTTATCTGTAGTTCTCGATGGCTTTCTCGTGGAAATGTCTTATTACGTGCATTCGAATTACGGGAAGAAATTCTAACTTTTTTACATGAAGAAGGTCATGCAAACTCCAAATACTTTGCCGATTCAAACTTTTTGCTAAAACTAGCGTATTTGTGCGATATATTTAAAAAACTGAATAATTTGAATCAGTCTCTGCAAGGCAATAACATGCATATTTTGAAATAAATAGACAAGATTACGGCATTTAGAAAAAAACTACAGTTGTGGTTAAAAAAAATCAATGAAGATGGCGCCCAAGATTGTTTTCCGCAATTACATAAATACGCGGCATCTAATGAGCTTCTTGTCTAACAAAACTTAAAGTCTCTCTTCACAGAACATCTTTCGAAGCTCAAAGAATGGTTTTCAAAATACTTTGCTGAAGACAATGTCGAAAAATATGGGTGGATTCGAGATCCTTTCCATGAACAACCTCCACCAGAATTTTCTTCGCAAGAACAAGAGAGTCTTATTGAACTTTCTTGCGACAGCAGCCTTAGAAGGAGAATCACGTGTTCCGACTTGGTGGAGTTTTGGATATCGGTCCAAAATGAATTCCCGAATTTAAGCTTAAAAGCATTAAGAATTCTCATTCCCTTTGCCACATCGTATTTATGTGAGGCTGGATTTTCAGCTGTAGCTGTAATAAAAAGCAAATATCGATCGAAGATAAATGTGGAGCAAGAAATGAGAGTAGTGGTATCAAACCTTATCCCGCGCTTTGAAAAAATGTGTGGAGATCACCAAGCTCACTCGTCACATTAATTGAATTGTCATTGTTATCTACATCATATTATTCATTTTACATTTTTCTTTTGTGTCAATAAAAATATAAATACACTCAGCTTCGTATATCGAATGTATTAATTTGTATGCTTATCTACCTGTTCCTTCGTTCGAGTACCAACGAGTGCGGGGCGCCGAGAAAAAATATTAAACCTGTAAGTGCGCCGCGAACTGAAAAAGTTTGGGAACCCCTGTGCTAAGCAACTAAAGCAGTACACGTTGAACTTGTGATTTGTGTTATAGTCTCCATGTTGTGTGGTTGATGAAAAGAAAAAACAAATTTTATAAAAAACGAATTATATTATAAATAATTATTTTATTATAAATTTTTTTAAAAAAATTTGAATTGATTTCACAACATATATTAAATTTTTTTTATAAAAAAAATACTACGCGTTTCGGTTTTTTTCTTGTTAAACCATCTTCAGGCTTTGTATGTTTGACTTAGAGTGTTGTGCCAAGTTCTTGTTTTCTTTTTGTTTAATTGTTCTTCCTTCTATTTTGACGTCTGCAATGCGGGTGGAAGTCTATTTGTCTCGTTCTGTTTGGTTAGTTTATTTTGGTATTGAATAGCTGTGTTAAATAATATATTGTTTTTGATGGTTAATTTGTCGTTTAATATTTTGTCTTGTTCGTTCTTATATGCGCTGTAGATTTCGTATTCTTCAAGTGTGTCTGGTTTTGACCCTTTTGTACAAATATGTAGAGGTACTAAGTTTGTTTCAAAGTCTGTGTAAGTATGATTGTTGTCCATTAAATGCAATGCGTAAGTGGATTTTGTGTTTTGTTTTGGTCTATGTTCTAAAAATGTGTCGTAATATACACCAAAAAAACTACATTAAACAACATACTTTACAAATCACACCAACAAATCTTACTAATATTATAAATGTGAAAGTTACGATGTTTGGATGTTTGGATGTTTGGATGTTTGGATGTTTGGATATTTGTTGCTAACTCACGCCAGAACGGCTAAACGGATCTGGATAAAATTTGGCACAGAGATAGCTTATAGTCTGGAATAGCAGATAGGCTATTTTTTATCCCGGTAAAATGTATGGTTCCCGTGGGATAGATTTGTTTTAATTTTTGAAATTACACCAGAATGGATGAATGGATCTGAATGAAAATTAGCACAGAGATAGATAATAGTCTGGAATAGCAAATTGGCTACTTTTTATTCCGGTAAAATGTATGGTTCCCGTGGGATAGATTTGTTTTAGTTTTTGAAATTACACAAGAATGGCTGAACTCATCTGAATGAAATTAAGCACAGAGATAGATTATAGTCTGGAATAGCATATTGGCTACTTTCTATCCCTGTAAAATGTATGGTTCCCGTGGGATAGATTTGTTTTAATTTTTGAAATCACACCAGAATGGCTGAACGGATCTGAATGAAATTTAGCACAGAGATAGATTGTAGTCTGGAATAGCATATTGGCTACTTTTTATCCCGGTAAAATGTATGGTTCCCGTGGGATAGATTTGTTTTAATTTTTGAAATCACACCAGAATGGCTGAACTCATCTGAATGAAATTTAGAACAGAGATAGATTATAGTCTGGAATAGCATATTGGCTACTTTTTATCCCGGTAAAACGTATGGTTCCCGTGGGATAGATTCGTTTTAATTTTTGAAATCACACCAGAATGGCTGAACTCATCTGAATGAAATTTAGCACAGAGATAGATTATAGTCTGGAATAGCATATTGGCTACTTTTTATCCCGGTAAAATGTATGGTTCCCGTGGGATAGATTTGTTTTAATTTTTGAAATCACACCAGAATGGCTGAACTCATCTGAATGAAATTTAGAACAGAGATAGATTATAGTCTGGAATAGCATATTGGCTACTTTTTATCCCGGTAAAACGTATGGTTCCCGTGGGATAGATTCGTTTTAATTTTTGAAATCACACCAGAATGGCTGAACTCTTCTGAATGAAATTTAGCACAGAGATAGATTATAGTCTGGAATAGCATATTGCCTACTTTTTATCCCGGTAAAATGTATGGTTCCCGTGGGATAGATTTGTTTTAATTTTTGAAATTACACCAGACTGGATGAACGGATCTGAATGAAATTTAGCACAGAGATAGATTATAGTCTGGAATAGCATATTTGCTACTTTTTATCCCGGTAAAATGTATGGTTCCCGTAGAATAGATTTGTTTTAGTTTTTGAAATTACACAAAAATGGCTGAACTCATCTGAATGAAATTTAGCAAAGAGATAGATTATAGTCTGAAATAGCATATTGGCTACTTTCTATCCCTGTAAAATGTATGGTTCCCGTGCGATAGATTTGTTTTAATTTTTTAAATTACACCAGAATGGCTGAACTCATCTGAATGAATAGCATATTGGCTACTTTTTATCCCGGTAAAATGTATGTTTCCCGTGGGATAGATATGTTTTAATTTTTGAAATCACACCAGAATGGCTGAACGGATCTGAATGAAGTTAAGCACAGATATAGATTATAGTCTGGAATAGCATATTGGCTACTTTTTATCCCGGTAAAATGTATGGTTCCCGTGGGATAGATTTGTTTTAGTTTTTGAAATTACACAAGAATGGCTGAACTCATCTGAATGAAATTAAGCACAGAGATAGATTATAGTCTGGAATAGCATATTGGCTACTTTTTATCCCGGTAAAATGTATGGTTCCCGTGGGATAGATTTGTTTTAATTTTTTGAATCACACCAGAATGGCTGAACTTATCTGAATGAAATTTAGCACAATGATAGATTATAGGCTGGAATAGCATATTGGCTACTTTTTATCCCGGTACAATGTATGGTTAACGTGGGTTAGATTTGTTTTAATTTTTTAAATCACACCAGAATGGCTGAACTCATCTGAATGAAATTTAGCACAGAGATAGATTATAGTCTGGAATAGCATATTGGCTATTTTTGAAATCACACCAGAATGGCTGACCGGATCGGAATGAAATTTACAACAGAGCTAGATTATAATCTGGTATATCTTATAGGTTTCTTTTTATCACGGTTAAATGTAGGTATTAAATTATAAAGCTATAAAAGAAGAAGAAGCTAGATTACAATAGACTATACTCCTCAAGGTACAGTCTACTTCTTGATCAGCTGAAACGCGAGTGAAGCCGCGGTGTATATATAAAAATGGATGTGTGTATATGTATATGTATGTTGCGTATGGACTCCTAAACCACCCAATGGATCTTTATGAAATTTTTGGGGTAAATATAGTTTAGTCCAGGGATGGTTCCTGTGAAGGTTTCGTGCCGATCGTTTTTTTTTTAATTCTTTTTTGGTGTTTTTCATAAATTTTTAAGCGGAATGCCCGGGTGGAAGACAGAAAAATGCGGGCTTTTGGCAAAGTTTTTTTTTTCAACTTTTTTATAAAAATGTTTTCCTTTCGTTGAATAAAAGCATCATATTAATGGAACTGAGTCGAAAAATCAAACTCTGAACGAACGTGCGTGTCCATTTGGTGCAAGAATCGTCCACCCAAACATTTTCCAAACAACTTTTAAACATAGGAAAAGGAATTGAATCGCACAACAAATGACATTTTATGTTCCCAAATTTTTGTCAAATGCAGCAAAATATTCAAGCCACAATTTATCAATGTTATTATGTTCAGTTTAACAATCAAATTAACTGCACTTTGTGTGTATGCCAAAAAATTTGTATATTTATACACCAACCGAAACGACCAAAAATATTGCTTATCCGCTAACATTGAGATAAAATATACATATAAATAAATTTAGTTTCACATTAAATACACAAGTGTTTTTTTGGGCGTAGCAACGCGCGCCGGGTACCGCTAGTATACAATAAACTCCATTTTATCGAAGCCGAACGTCACATGATCAAAATAAACCAACAAATTAATAAAATTGCAAAAAGAATCAGCATCAAACAACAATAAAAAATAAAAAAGTTAACCAAAAATATACCTACATACAACCCAAAATATGTCCATGAATTCTACCCATGATTAGTAAATAACACCAACATACAACTCACAAAGACAGAAACAGAAACACTAAACAAAGGACTTAAATACAACATTCCAACAATAAATAAAAACAACATAACACAGGAAGTTAAACAAAATCCTGCAATTAAACGCACAACAAATGCAGTCATATAACGAGGAAGTTGCAGACACTTTATCATCAAACAACACAGAATGGAACTTTATACCACCAGGTTCTCCACATTTTGGAGGGCTGTGGAAGGCTGCAGTTAAATCAGTCAAGTATCACTTGAAGATAACGATTGGGGAACATAAACTTACATTCGAAGAAATGTCAACGTTACTAGCACAAATCGAAGCGTGTTTAAATTCAAGACCTCTATGCCCCATTTCAAACGACCCAGAGGAAACGAATGTACTTACTCCCGGACATTTTTTGATTGGAACATCCTTATTGGCACCTCCAGAAAGACAAGGATTGGACAAAAGCAAGGGATTACTTAACCGTTGGCAACTTTAAGAAAGTCTACAGCAACAATTTTGGAAGAAATGTGGCTCATCATATCTAATAACCCTTCAACAACGACACAAATGGACAAAAAGACAAGAAAATAGTGATAATCAAAGACGAACAACTTCCTCCAACAAGATGGAAAATGGGAAAGATTACTGAAACTCATCCTGGATCAGACAACTTGGTTCGAGTTGTAACGGTCAAAGCAAACGATAGAGAGTATAAAATGCCAACAACGAACAATTGTCCGTTACCTATAATCGATAATGAAACGAAAGCAAGAGAAGAAGCGGCTATTTAAGAAGAACAACAACCTATAACTAGATATTTGCTCACTGAATACCATGCACCAAAACAGAAGATAAAAACAAATCCACTACTTGGGCTGTTGTTAACAATGACACTAATTATGTCATGGGGAAGCATTGGAACAGAAGCTTCGAATATAGGAAATGAAGAAATAAAAATAACTCCATTTAAAAACCGCAATGGAATTTATTTTGAAAAGATTGGAAATGTAAATTTGACGATTTTAACCTTATCGTTTACTATGATATGACTAATTATTGGAAAGAATAAAAAGGATTCAAGGAACTAGTAACGGGACTGAATGAAGTATGCATACACCTGGAAGATCTTGGAAATAAGTATGAGCAGTGCAATTCTACAGTCAATATAATCAACCATCAGCTGCAGGTCATTAAAAGTAACAATGACTTGCTAGTAAAACAAGGATCCGACACAAAACAAACATCCAGAAACAGACGGTCACCATTTGATTTCATTGCGACAGTCGCAAACAATTTGTTTAGCGTCTTAAATGAAGAATATGCACACAACTACGAACAAGAGATTCTGAAATTCAAGGAAAATGACGATTATTTACTCAGTTTGATAAAAAACCAAATTTCCATTGCAGAGTATACAAAAAACGTACTTCAAAAAAGCACAAGTATTTCAAATCAACTAGAAATGTTCCAAGGGCAATTAGAAGCTCTGAAAAAGACTGTAATAGCAATTACAGAAGGAAGCGCTACAGAGCAGAAGTTTATATTTTTGACAAATTACGCCACGATTTCGATGTTAAATTACCAACAAACACAAAATTCTATTTTAGATGTCCTGATTGACCTGCACCATAGGAAAATTAACCCCCTTATAATAATGCCACGTCAACTCCAAGAACAACTATTCACCATACGAAAAAATTTAATACCACACCTAGCTGTAGCTGGAGCAACAACAGAAACAGATATGCTGCAGTTGTACAGGCTGCTTTCTGCAAGGGGCGAAATTACATCAAGAAATGTTATATTCGACATTAAACTTCCATTGACGAATACAGAAGACTATGAAATATTTAAAGTAATCCCAATGCAAACGATTCACCAACTAGAATATGTTTCTATCGACCTATCATTGGACTACTTGATAGTGAACTCATTACACGAGTCATACTACGCTATTTCATAAGATGAGCTGACGAATTGTGTAAAGTACAATGAAAAGTACTTATGTCAACAGCACCACCCGCTTTTCAACAGGCGATCAAATTTCAGCAAATGTGAAATGCATTTGATGACACATGCTCCGGAACTTTTACCGCTTTGCAAACTGAGAGGCATTACTCCTTCACCTGTTTGGATCCAGCTGAGCAATGTTTAAAGTTGGATTTATGTACTGGACAAAAAATACACATTCAACATAATTTGTAGATGGAAAGTGTTGGACATCACGCTTCAAGAAGACGGAATACTAAACCTACAACCGAACTGTGTTCTGAAACTCGGTTCTATGAGCATAACATCGCACAGCAGCATTTCAAGCGAACTAAATGCAGCCTTTATACCAGCAACAAATATAACCGAAATGCTTCAAAATCAGCCGAGGAACACGTCAAATCCTGTAGTAGTACCCCAAGTGATGGTCAACACTGGCAACGACGATCTGAAAATCATCGTTAAATGGATAACCGAATAGCATAATCGAGAAAAGCTACCGGACTCTGCGAAAAACCCAGTAATTCACCACAACAGCACTTACAGTTTAATTGGATGACTGTTAAAAATTATCTGCATCTACATTTGCTGGCAACAGTGCAACAAACAAACAGAGAATCGACCTCAGGTGCAACCTCAGAGGAATTTACCAGCTAGGCGAAGATATACACTATCGGACTTCCTCCTCTACGATCAAAGGACCCGGCAGAATGTACAAGAATGTACAATATAGGCAACCAATAAATATTTGTTGCTGACCAGCACACGAGCGGCATATCAGTCAGAGTCAACGACATCGGCTGCAGTGACATATAAGACGCTTACGCTGCCGCCCGTGTTTATTGCCTTTTTTATAAATTATTATTAGTAGGCAATTTTAGGAATAATTATTTTGTATAAATAGAGACAAATAAATGTAATATAGTTTAGTTTTTTGTTAAGAACTCAAATACAACAAGCTTTTTGTTTATGTGCTGCCCCCACCCGTGGTAAGGAGCACTTCATAAACATAGCTTGGTAAGTTCAATATCAAACATTCAAACATTATTATTGAACACTCATTATAGATGACGTTCATTGCAGATATAAACACCAACATGACGAGACAGTTGTGAATGTCCTACAACAAAGGTTCTACATCCCTCACCTAAGATGTGCGCTCAAAGCCATAAAAAAATCCTGTCAAGAGTGCAAAAATAATAAAGCTCAGCCACGTCCACCAATTATGGCTCCTCTTGAAAGACTCGTATCCTGTGCATCCGAAATTTTATCGCTAGATGAGGAACTCCAATTGAGTTTTATAGCGATAACGGCATACACTTTCATGGAGCGGAGAGAGAGTGAAGAGAAGCATCGGCAGCCATTCAAAAAGACCGACTAACTGAGACGTTCACTACAGCAGCAACAGAATGGAAATTCACACCACCAGGTTCTCCACATATGGGCGGTAGCTTGGAGCGTTTAATACGTTCCATTCAAAACTTTCTATATGCTATATCTCCAACCAGAAACCCAAATGATGAACTTCTGGGAAGTATGTTGATGGACATAGAAAATATCATCAATGCAAGGCCCTTGACATATATCCTGATAGATCCAGAAATCCCAGAAGCTCTCACGCCGAACCACTTTCTTTTGGGTTCAGCTTGCGGTTCAAAACCTTCCGCGATGTTCGACGACGATGTCCTTTTGCTTCGTAAAAATTGGCTACTCGCAGCAGTTTGAAGACCGTTTCTGGAAGCGCTGGGTAGCAGAATACCTACCTACTCTTACCAGACGAGCAAAATGGTTCACTCCTGTGAAGCCTTTAGAGGTTGGCGATATAGTTTTGATCGTTGTCCCCAACAGCCCTCGAATCAGTTGGCTGAAAGGACGAATAATTAGAGTTAGGTCCTCAAGCAATATTCAAGTAAGGAGCGCCACCATCCAAACTCAAAATGGTATATACGAAAGACCTGCAGTAAAACTAGCAGTCCTGAATGTCAGAGCTCCAGAAGAAACCAGGGATGGAATCGGCTAAGGTGATTTGTGATAAGTGATAGTCACAATCACCAAAATTCGTCTGGCTAAGGTGATTGTCACATGTGACAATCAAATTTTTGTGACTTTTTCTTGTGACACCTAAATAGCTTTTATAGTAAAATACTTGCATTTGACCCCTCTATAGAAAACCGTTATTAAATCTTGGCGCCTCAGTTATCGTACTCTCCCCGGTTGCCACATTTCCTGCTGCTGAAAGACCGCTGCAATGTCTTTCAGGGGGCTGAATATTCCGAAAAGCGTTCGTAGATGCCAAACGCAAGAAACATGCCCTACAATTTGACACTCAACAGGCACCTCACAATAGTATATTGTTAACAAGTGTATTTTGATACAGTTATTTTATGGTACTCTTATTTTTGCTTTGTTGTTAATCTACCCGTTATAATTTTGCTCTCTTAAATTACACATATGCTTACATTTGCTTCTAACTATAATACATAATAATCATTTATTTTGCGCTGTGCTGCTATTTTTGTGCTCTCATTAACCAAACTCACTTGCCTTGTATGTAAAATTTTTGTTTATATTCTTTCTATTTCTTTTGGACCACGAAGCTGTAAGCATCATTCCTTTGAAGTTATTTTGCATAAAAAATAAAAATACATTTTGACTCAAAGCACATAACATATATTCATTGAACCTAACATTACACATTTATATAGTTATTAATTAAATTTAAAAAGGCCTCAATTCGCAAGGGTAATCATAAACACCCTACTTTGTTACCTACAGTCCAATTCAAAACAATTGTCATTCTGGCAGACGGCGTATGCCGTGCTTATTTATGATTTGGTACAACATAGATTTAAGAAATTATGCAAAATAATATCATTATTAATCTAAAAGTCTAAAATCACTACAATAATTTGACATTTCTCAAGCGTCAAATTTTGTATGGCTATTTTTTAGCATTGTGTGAATTTCAATGTGGAAGAATGGAAAAAGAATTACATATATATTATATATATCTTAGTGCTTTCTATCTAGACGAAGAGAACGATGTTTCTATGTGGCTTTGCTCAAGCCACCCTAGAGGATCATTTCGATAAAACCATCTTGCCGAAGGTTATGCAAGTTAAGATCTTTGGAAAATGTGATAGAACAAAGTACACTCTTTTGGTTGATCAAGACACAACCAAATTCGATTCACCCTGGTATGCTGAGTCGTCGAGCAATATCAAAAAGAAGTCAGAAATGTCTAGCCTCAGCTATCGAAGAAAACTGCACGTCTTGGTTCTGTATGTTTTTTTTTTAACCAGAGAAAGTGGAGTTCTTGAGATAGCTTCTCCTTTCTTGCAATTTCAAAATTTATACCCATAACAGCAAGAGCAACGATAACAGATCGTATATTGTATCAGAAAAATAAACTTTTTATTATATAAAAAATATTTAGTACCTACCTAAATACTGTAAAACTGTGAAACCTATTTTCTATTCGCTGCAGCCGCCAGTTCCACTATGAGTTTACCTTTCCGTCCAAACATATATCCCAGAAGCTTTCACGCCGAACCACTTTCTTTTGGGTTCAGAGTGCGGTTAAAAACCTTCCGCGATGTTCGACGACGATGTCCTTTTGCTTCGTAAAAATTGGCTACTCTCGCAGCAGTTTGAAGACCGTTTCTGGAAGCGCTGGGTAGCAGAATACCTACCTACTCTTACCAGACGAGGAAAATGGTTCACTCCTGTGAAGCCTTTAGAGGTTGGCGTTATAGTTTTGATCGTTGTCCCCAACAGCCCTCGAATCAGTTGGCTGAAAGGACGAATAATTAGAGTTAGGTCCTCAAGCAATATTCAAGTAAGGAGCGCCACCATCCAAACTCAAAATGGTATATACGAAAGACCTGCAGTAAAACTAGCAGTCCTGGATGTCAGAGCTCCAGAAGAAACCAGGGGGAATCGGCTAAGCTGATTTGTGATAAGTGATAGTCACAATCACCAAAATTCGTCTGGCTAAGGTGATTGTCACATGTGACAATCAAATTTTTGTGACTTTTTCTTGTGACACCTAAATAGCTTTTATAGTAAAATACTTGCATTTGACCCCTCTATACAAAACCGTTATTAAATCTTGGCGCCTCAGTTATCGTACTCTCCCCGGTTGCCACATTTCCTGCTGCTGAAAGACCGCTGCAATGTCTTTCACGGGGGGCTGAATATTCCGAAAAGCGTTCGTAGATGCCAAACGCAAGAAACATGCCCTACAATTTGATACTCAACAGGCACCTCACAATAGTATATTGTTAACAAGTGTATTTTGATACAGTTATTTTATGGTACTCTTATTTTTGCTTTGTTGTTAATCTACCCGTTATAATTTTGCTCTCTTAAATTACACATATGCTTACATTTACTTCTAACTATAATACATAATAATCATTTATTTTGCGCTGTGCTGCTATTTTTGTGCTCTCATTAACCAAACTCACTTGCCTTGTATGTAAAATTTTTGTTTATATTCTTTCTATTTCTTTTGGACCAAGGAAGGTGTAAGCATCATTCCTTTGAAGTTATTTTGCATAAAAAATAAAAATACATTTTGACTCAAAGCACATAACATATATTCATTAAACTTAACATTATACATTTATATAATTATTAATTAAATTTAAAAAGGCCTCAATTCGCAAGGGTAATCATAAACACCCTACTTTGTTACCTACAGTCCAATTCAAAACAATTGTCATTCTGGCAGACGGCGAATGCCGTCGATTCGCGGTCGATTGCAATCTGATGATTCTCCAAGATTTTTTCTTGCCGACCTTCTCAAAGAAATACTCCCACGTCAAGTTTAAGCGCTTACCGTTTAAATGTTGTTGGTGAGATTCAAGATTTTTTAGACAATGTAAGAGAATTTTTGATTTATCTTCTGGAACTAGAGTTTTGGAAGTTTCTTGTGCGACTTTCAGTGTGTCTTCTTCTGGAACTTCAGTCACGAAAGGTTTCTTCACATATTTCAATTGCATTTTTGTCGTAAGTCGGACCTTGAGTAGCTTCAATGGATGAGCAGTCAGACAATTGGATAAGGTTTTAGATGAAAGATCGATCGATTGAATGGTTGATTGAACCTGCGGTGCTGTTGGTGATTTGGTTCGAACTTTGGACACTCTATTTCTATATTGTCGTATAGGTTTGCTCTTAATCGGAGTAATCAAGCATTTTCTCGCAGAATTAGGCATTAAGGGTGGATTGAAGTTGGGGAGTGCTGTGGAATTTATTAAAGTTTTTCGGAACTTGGTGGCAAATCTATTAAGGACAGCTCCATTTCTGTTTCAGATGTTTGTGTGTCGAAAATTAGGTGCACGGCATCTACAGCTGGACCTTTTGCCGTATTTTTAGGCAATTCGAGATCACATTTTTCTCTTTAAACTGGTTTCTTTTGATGGTTATCCAACCCGATTTCTGTGTCACAGGTTTCAGTGGTAGAAACATCTGAAGCTGGAGTTTCTGCCTTAATTTTAGGCTATTCGGTTCCATGTTTTTCTCGTGTTACTAGTTTCCTTTGACATTTACCTAACGCCACTTCTGTTTCGGAAAATTCCTCGGTGAAACTATGTCTCACAACGACATCGGCAGCTGGAGTTCTTGCACTTCACAGTAAGGGGCTGCTTAAACACGACCATCTCCAAATATTCATTGTTTGAATTAAACTTTTTATAATTTTTTTACTTAGGTACTCGAATTGTTCTGGAGGAGGACACTGTCTTCGCCAAGAAAAATACTTCTCTTTTCATTATAAACTTTTGGAAAATCACTTAATTCTTATTCCAGATTAATTGAATCTATCGTGCTTGTGAACAATAATTTGACATTTGTTTGGTTGGGTGTGTTAAATCGATGAACTCTTTCTTATCAATGTTAAATTATGACTTAATTGCGAACACAACTTTTCGACTAACAGAACATTAAACACACATTGAAGTTCATTTTTACTTATGAAAGAATTAATTGCAGCTAGTTTATTATATTAATGTTGAAATATGTTGCACAAAAATCTAAAATAAAATATTACCTAAAGTTTTTTCCAACGAAGATAACATGAAAGAAAAATCAAGCTCGTTAGACATTGCCATATTGTTAAACACAAAAAATTGATCAGGTCTGTTTATTATTTTTTAGGCGGCAAATCCGATCAAATTTCTGATCAAATTTGCATTTACCAAAAAAAAAATTATATTAATTGATTTATCCATCCAAAATAGTTTATCAAAAGAAAGAAATATATATATGGTTGCACAGTGGGGTGCAGATAAAAATGGGCGCCAGGAATTTTTTTGGAAACCGAATTAGAAAATTCCAAAACTAAGATTAGGTAATAAAGGACCGATAGAAGAAATAAAAAGAAAGAGATTTATGTTTTAATAATAATTTTATTTGGGATAACGTGGAGTAGAAGACCCCTGGATTAAAACCCAAATATGTTTTGAAATAGGTTTATTGTTTGTACAATTTAATATGACCGTTTGACTCAAAGGCAAGCAGTTGAAACTAAATTAAAATAAAACGGATTAAGATCATAAGAAAAATGGTTTTTTTTTTAATAAAGCTAAAGAGCATCCCGAAAATCTCGTATACGGATGGGTTTAATATATATATTTTTTGGAATTACTAATAAATATATCAACATATATGTATATATTAAATAGAACACAACTTACTGGTGACGAGAAATAAGTCGAAACGAAATAAGGCCAAATTTCAAATATTGTCTTATTTCGTTTTCTTAAACGAATTAAAGCCAAATTGGCCAAATGAAAGTTGTCTTTTTATTAATGTTAAAACCGCATGATTTTAAATGTAATATTGTTGTGAATATTAATAAAATCATGCGGTTTTAACATTAATAAAAAACAACTTGTATTTTTCTGTTGAGGGCTAAATATTTCGTAACGGCTCCCGGAAATTACGCCAGAAGAAATTACGCCAGAAATATTTTTGGAAAAAACGCCAGAAAATTCTTCATACAAAATTCTGGCCTTTTTTCCTAGGAAAATAAGCCAAAGTTTTCTGAAACTCTTTCCCAGATGTCAGGCCTTTTTTCCAAAAAATTTCTGGCGTTTTTTCCATTTCCAAAAATGGAAAAAACGCCAGAAAAAATAATATGGAAAAAAAGCCAGAAAAAAAATTCTGGCGTTTTTTCCTTTTCTTATTTTGGAAAAAGAGCCAGAAAACTGTATTTTATATGAATTTAATTAACAGACAGGTTGCAAGTTTATATTTAGTAAAATAATTTAGTTTTGTTTTTTTAATGTTGTTGAGTTACCTATTGTTGAATTTTTGTATTGGTTACAAATAAAAGCACCTTATAATGTTAACACCTTTTTTAATTTAAAGTAAAAACTGTTTCAGAGACATATCAAATCACCGCGCCGCGGGCGGCGGACGCGGGCGCGGGCGGCGGACGCGGGCGCGATTGCGTCGCCCCCCCCCCCGCGCGGTGATTTGATATGTCTCTGAAACAATTACGGGGCGGGATGGGTGCGTCTTTTGCCTTTCGTCTTGTTTAAAAATTAAAAAAAAAAAAATTTCTGGCCTTTTTTCCAAATCGTTATTTGGAAATTAGTCCAGAAAATATTAATTTTCTGGCTTAATTTCCATTTATTTTTCTGGCTCTTTTTCCACATCTATCTGGCGCAATTTCCAACATTTCTGGCTTATTTGCCTACTAAAATTCTGGTCTTTTTTCCATTTTTGAGCCAGAAAAAAATTCTGGCGTTTTTTCCAAAAAAAATATTCTGGCGTAATTTCTTCTGGCGTAATTTCCGGGAGCCTTTCGTAACGAAAGCATTCGTTATTATTTTGTACAAAGTCGTTTTTTTTTGTCTTATATCCATTATTTGTTTGGCCTTATTTCGGTTAGAGTATGGAAATAAGACCAATTTGGCTTTAATTCGTTTAAGAAAACGAAATAACACGATATTTGAAATTTGGCCTTATTTCGTTTGGACTTATTTCTTGCCACCAGTAGTTTGTGTGCTATTTAAGATTGCATATATATGTAAATTTATATATTTGTAATTCCAAAATAAATACATATGTATATTAAACCCATCCGTATACGAGATTTTCGGGACGCGCTTTAGCTTTATTAAAAAACCCATTTTTCTTATGATCTTAATCCGTTTTATTTTTATTTTGTTTCAATTGCTTGCCTTTCAGCCAAACGGCCATATTTAATTGTACAAACAATAAACCTATTTGAGAACATATTTGGGTTTTAGTCCAGGAACTCTTCTACTCCACGGTATCTGTTGTATCTAATAGAAATGAAAAGATTAGCTATATTTATCAACAACTTAAAATAAAATAGATATTTATTATATGAAGAACAATATTCGAATGAAAGAAGTAAAATAACAAACATAATTAAATTAAACATAGAGCATCTAGATTGTAATATTATTTAGTAGGTACAGTGTATTTGAACTAAGTACATATTGTATGGAAAGACACCACAGTCTCCCCCACTTAGTAAAAGATATTCAGCAAGCAGCATTATTACCATACCGGACTGGAGGACGTCTGTCCCTGATTGATCTACGTAGTTCTTGTTGAGGTGGAGGTTGATTACTGTTTAATATGGTAGATGGAACTTGAGGTAATATTTCAGGAAGAATGGGAACAGGAGTGCTATTGTTTGGCTTATTTGGTATAGGAACATTGAAACTCTGAGCAGGTCAAAACGACATAGATTTCTTTTTTGCTAGTGTAAATTGAAGTTGATTCACGTGACGCTTGATTATTCGGCCAGAATCAAGACTAATGAGGTAGTGACGATTACCAAGCTTTGCCTTCACTCCTCCGAACTGCCATTTATAGAACATTTTCGCCTGGACTCTCTCTCCCACTTGTAATAAACGTGGAGGTTTAGAATTCAATTTAGAAGGTTGCGGATGGTATGTAAAATAGCATTAATCCGTATCCGGAGTTTTTCTTTTTAGGTAAAGTTCAGCAGGTGATTTTCCACAAGACAGGGGTGTGGCACGGTAACGTAGAAAAATATTCTGTATTTTGATATTAATTGGAGCCCGATCATTTGAGAGAGCTTTCAATCGGTGCTTAAGTGTTTGAACATTTCTTTCAGCTAGACCATTTGTTGCAGGATATTCAGGAGCAAAAAACTTTTGAAAAATGCCTTGATTGGAACAATAAGAGTGGAATTCTTCGCTTTGAAAAATGAAAGCACTGTCGGATACCATAACTTGAGGATATCCATGTGCTGACAAAATGTTTTCTAACATTTGTTTAGTACTTGAACTAGAGGGTACGTCCTTGGTCACTCTTATTTCTGTTCGTTTTGATTTGGCATCTATGCAAACGAGAAAGTAATGATTTTGGAAAGGCCCAGCAAAATCTATATGTATACGTTCCCAGGTGTCTTGAGGCATCTCCCACGGATGTACTGGAGCTTTTAGTGGGTTTGATCTATTGATTGCACAGTTTTCAAAATTTCTTACTAAACGTTCGATGTCTTTATCGATGTTGTTCCAATATACATAGCGTCGGGCAAGTTGTTTCATCTTAGTTATACCCAGGTGAGTTTCATGAAGTTCTGACAGAATCCTGGAACGCACGGAATGTGGAATAATTTATTCCATTTTTCCGAAAAATTATTCCATGTATGAGAGTAAATTCAGAATCAGTCGAATTAGTTTTTAGGTCATTGACAGTTTTCTTAAGTTCAGAATCCTTCATAGTTTCATCTTTGGTTATTTGAGCAGTGCTTTCCTTGCTGGAAATCTGGAATAGTTTTCCAGCATATAATGTGTTGACTTCTTCACCAATTATTTGATCAGCTGATGTTGGAATTTGTTGAACCGGTGCACGAGACAAGCAATCAACATTCTGGTTAGCCTCGCCTGGTTTGAATTGAACAGAATAAATGAATAATCATCATCATATTACACTACAGCAGCTTTACCATAGGGGCTGGCATGTGTAGCAAGAACGACTGACAAAATTGGGTGAAATGACATGAGGACTCGATCACTACATAGTTCTGCTTTCAATTTTAGAAAAGCAGACTCACATTTTGAAGACCAAAACCATCGTTGTCCATTTTTTAGGAGACAGCGGAGAGCATGAGACATTATTGAGAAATCTGGAATGAATCGAGAATAATATGTTACAAGTCCAAGAAATTGTTTGACTTGTTCTTTATTCGAAGGGGAACGCATATATTGTATAGCACGCAATTTTTCTGGAGCTTTCTTAATTTTGTTAAACTCGACCACATGTCCCAGGTATTCAATCTTTTCTGATAAAAATTAACATTTCTTTTTATTGATGTGTAGGTCGTATTGAGTAAGCTTTTGCAAACATGCAACGAGATTTTGAAAACATTCGTTGTGTGAAGGACCGTGTACAATAATGTCATCAAAGTAGGCTTCTACTCCTTGAAGTCCTTTTAGAATTTGACATAAAATTCGATTGAAATCCGATGGTGCAGTCTTTATACCAAAGCTTAGACGACTCATGTGATATGTGCCTCTATGTGTTGAAAAGGTTTGAATTTTACTACTTTCTTCGTCCACTTTTAAATGAAGGTAAGCTTTGTACAGGTCTAATTTGCAGAAAAATCGAGAGTTACAGAGACTGTGCAGAACGTCATCAATTCGTCTAATTGGATGATTAGCTTGCACAAGAAGTTCATTAACACCACACTTGTAGTCGACACATAGGCGTACTCTGTTTTAGGTATAACCACCAGTGGGGAGCCACAATCGCTCCTAGAAACTAGCTTAATAATTCCTTCTTTTTCTTTGTCGACTCGTTCTTGGTAGAGCATAGGGCACGTCTCTTTCTGGTGTAAAAATAGGCTTGACTCCTTTCCTTAGTTGAAATGACACTTGAAAATCTGGTACACATCCTACTTTTTCTTCGAAAATGGAAGAGAATGGTCTGAGAATGTCATCTATTGCAGAGTTATTGTGTTTAATTTAAAAAGTAGGTGACAGGTTTGAAGTATTTGAATAAATTTTCCTTACAATATGTAATTCACCAATAATTTCTTTACCGTCGTAAGCAACATTAAGTGATAATTTTTCTAAGGGGTTGATTATATTTCCTGAGTAAGAGCGTAATGTTACTTGAGAATTTTCCAAGGGCAAGTTTAAATTTAGGCGTTGAAAATCATTTTGAGCTAGAAGTGAGTATTTTGCACCTGAGTCTACTTCGAACTTTTGTATCTTTTTGTTTAAAGTAACGTTTATGAGATATTTGTCGCAATTTTTTACTTCAAATAAATCTACTTTTGCCTGTTTTATAGATTCTAGTTTGAAAAGTCCATATTGGTTAATTTAACTATTTAAGCAATCTTCGACGTTTATAGAATTTGAAGGATAGTTGGAGTTCCTATTTTGTGATAAAAGAGTTGAAAGACATACCTTTGATACATGGCCCTCTCTTTTACAAGAGCTACATCTAAGTTTAGACTTGTCTGTACGGCAAGAGGGAACGTTGTGATTGTTTCGTCCTCACCTTAAACAACAGTTTTCTATTCCCAGAGCTTTGAAGTTGATGTTTTTCGATTTTTAGTTGAAATGCCTGAATGAATTTTGACTGGAACTGGAAAGATTTTTGGATTTTGAGTGACTGCTTGTGCGTGTCTTGCTTCATGAGTTGGAAAGTTTATTGATATCCGTGTGTTAGCTAGACATTCTTGAATTTTGACGTAATTCTTTGTTTTCAATCTTCGCAGCTACGAGGGCTGTTGCTTTGAGTAAAATCTCATCGCATGATGTTTTGTTGGATTGCAAAATCTGTTCACGTAACCAATCATCTCTTATTCCACAGATGAACTGAGCTCGCAAACAGTTCTCTCGCATTCCCATTTAATACTAAATTCACAACCCAAAATGTTTCTCTGAAGCAAGGAAACAATACATGAAATGTTGTGATTTTCCTTTTGAAAAACGGTTAAGAAATAATGTTGACTAACAACCACATTTTTCTTCGGAATCAACATCTTTTTGTAATTTGTGATTAAGTCTTCTAGTTTTAAGCTTTTTACAGGTTTTTCTGGGCCAAGGAATGCAGCTAAGTTATTGTAGTGTGTAGAATCTAGGGAAACACACAAGAATTGTGCTTTTTTTTTATACATCTGTGACATTTTTCATGCTGCAATAATTTTCGAAACGTTCCAAATAATTTAAGAATTTTTCTTTTTCCACATTGTAAAAATTTTGATGTTAGACATATTTTAATTAGTTGATGGTACTTGTAATTGTGCAACAAGTTTAGTAGTCACCGTCTGTTGATCTTGAAAAGCTTTCAAAACTTGTTGAAGTTGTGCAGAATCCATTTTAAAAAGAACTATTCGAAAAAATTAGAACGAATGTCACAATAATAGTTGAAAGCTTTTTTTTTTACTCGTTGCCAAATTGTTGTATCTCATATTAGCTATAATTATCAACATTTTAAAATAGATATTTATCATATGAAAAACAATATTCGAATGACAGAAGTAAAATAACAAACATAATTAAATTAAACCTAGAGCATCTATATTATAATATTATTAAGTAGATACAGTGTATTTGAACTAAGTACATATTGTATGGAAAGACACCACAGTATCCCAAAAAAAAATTATTATTTAAACATAAATCTCTTTCTTTTTATTTCTTCTATCGGTCCTTTATTACCTAATCTTAGTTTTGGAATATTCTAATTCGGTTTCCAAAAAAATTCCTGGCGCCCATTTTTATCTACACCCTACTGTGCAACCATATATATTTCTTGCTTTTGATAAACTATTTTTGATTGATAAATTAATTAATATGATTTTTTTGGTAAATGCAAGTTTGATCAAAAATTAGATCGGATTTGCCGCCTAAAAATAATAAATAGACTTGATCAATTTTTGTTATTGTGTGTGTGTGTTTCTATTGACGTTCTTAATTTGAGGCGTGTTTAACCATAACGAGATTGATTTTTCTTTCATGTTATTTTCGTTTGAATAAACTTTAGGTAATATTTTTTTTTAAGATTTTTGTGCAATATATTTCAACATTAATATAATAAACTAGCTGCAATTAAGGGGCTAGTTATAGCGACACGGAAACCCAAACCGGAAAAATTTTCAGATGGAAAATTTTGTATGTTATAAATTGATTTTAAACACAAATGCTACACTGATCGATGCTAAATAACTCAGAGAATTTTTTTTGCTAATAAAAGTTTCAATTGAACTAATATTTTTTGTTAAAAATGTATTTATTCTTTTTTATGGTTAAATTTGGTTTTTCGCCACAGCTGATTGACAATTCCACCAAAATGGAACAAATAGTCTTTGCTGTTTCAATCCAATTGTTTTCGCTTTCCACTGGAAGGTGAGCTGTCAAAACATTGTTTTCGTTGTAAATTGGGCCATGAAAAGTTTTTCGTTGCAATTTTTGAACAAAATATCATAAGTCAGACTGAGACAGAGGCACTGACCACTGACTTCTGTTTGACATTTATCAAGGAAGTTGTTTATTCACACGCACCGAGCCACCAGTGTCGCCAGCAACGCAGAGTCGTAATGATTTGTAATGTGATTTTTTTGGTAAATGCAGATTTGTGGAAAGAGAATTCTTTTAAAATTAATTTTGGATTCATAAATATTTTATTTTTATTTTTTTAGGAGAAACATACAAACATAATTTAATTAATTTAATTTAATTAATGAATTGATTAATGTATTTTTCCGCAAGTGAACAAATAAATGGTAATTAAAATCATTATTTTTCTTATATTTTTAAAGTTTAGATATTAAGAACGTCAAAAGAACACAAATAAAGCAATAACAAAAACAGATCAAATCAATTGTATGTGGTTTTTTCTTGGAAATGTAGATTTGATCTGATTTCCCGTCCAAAAGAAATTGAAACAGATTTGGTCTGTTTTTGTAATTGTGTTAATTGTGTTTCTTTTGACGTTCTTATTATATAAAAACTATACAAATATAAGAAAACTAATGATTTTAATTCACATTTATTTGTTCACTTGCGGAAAAATACATTAATCAATTCATTACACTCCTCTATTTATTTAAAAACTTTAATCACTTTTCTACAAAAAAAAATTTCCACAATGAATTTCACAGAATTTAAAAAAAAAAAAACAGATTTGACGCTTGAGAAATGTCAAATTATTTAAGTAGGTATATGTGCAAATGTGTGTTAAATTTGATCTGAAGTCTGATCTGAGATCGAGAAAAAATTGATCCGACGCACCAACAAAAATCACATAAGAATCGATTCACACTATAATTTCATTTAAAATCCTTTTTCTTGCTCACTCTCACTCATCCGACTTCGTTTCACCCCGAAATAATTTTTTAGTATTTTTTTTTCATCTCTATTGAAATTTTTACACAGTGCAGACAAATTAATACACTGCGTGCGTGTAGATAAACGCCTGTTTTGTGAAATGTCAGAGTAAAATATTTTTTCTGGTATCGTTTTCTTGATCGCTATAAACGCTAAGACCGAAAAAAATATTATTTTCATCTCGTTCCACCCTTTTCGGTTTGGTTTTCTGAATCGCTATAACTGGCCCCTAATTCTTTCATAAGTAAAAATGAACTTCAATGTGTTTTTAATGTTTTGTTAGTCGAAAAGTTGTGTTCGCAATTAAGTCATAATTTAACATTGATTAAGTAGAATTCATCGATTGAACACACCGACCCAACCAAACAAATGTCAAATTATTGGTCACAAGCAGGGTAGATTCAATTATTCAGGAATTACAATTAAGTGATTTTTAAATAGTTTATAATGAAAAGAGAAGTATTTTTCTTGGCGAAGACAGTGTCTTCCTCCAGAACAATTCGAGTAAATAATAAAATTATAAAAAAGTTAAATTCAAACAATGAATATTTGCAAATGGTCGTGTTGTAAAAGCCCCTTACTGTGAAGTGCAAGGACACCAGCTGCCGATGTCGTTGTGAGACATAGTTTCACCGAGGAATTTTCCGAAACAGAAGTGGCGTTAGGTAAATGTCAAAGGAAACTAGTTACACGAGAAAAACATGGACCCGAATAGCCTAAAATTAAGGCAGACACTCCAGCTTCAGACGTTTCCACCACTGAAACCTGTGACACAGAAATCGGGTTGGATAAACATCAAAAGAAACCAGTTTAAAGAGAAAAATATGATCTCGAATTGCCTAAAAATACGGCAATAGGTCCAGCTGTTGATGTCGTGCACCTAATTTTCGACACAGAAACATGAGCTGTCCTAAATATATTTGCCACCAAGTTCCGAAAAACTTTAATAAATTTCATAGCACTCCTCACCCTTAAAGCCTAATTCTGCGAAAAAATGCTTGATTACTCCGAATAAGAGCAAACCTATACGACAATATAGAAATATAGTGCCCAAAGTTTGAACCAAATCACCAACAGCACCGCAGGCTCAATCAACCATTCAATCTATCGATCCTCCATCTAAAACCTTATCCAATTGTCTGACTGCTCATCCATTGAAACCACTCAAGGTCCGACTAACGACAAAATTGCAATTGAAATATGTGAAGAAACCTACCGAGACTCAAGTTCCAGAAGAAGACACACTGAAAGTCACAAAAGAAACTTCCAAAACTCTAGTTCAAGAAGATACATCAAAAATTCTCCTATATTGTCCCATAAATCTTGAATCTCACAAACAACATTTAAATGGTAATCGCTTAAATTTGGCGGGGGAGTATTTCTTTGAGAAGGTCGGCAAGAAAAACTCTTGGAGATGCATCAGATTGCATTCGACCGCGAATCGACTGTGTACTTTAAAATACCCGTGGAATTAGAAGAGAGCACATCAAGCGATGGAGATGCCTTATATATGTTTATGCGGAAAGGTAAATTCATAGTGGAGCTGGCGGCTGCAGCGAATAGAAAATAAGTTCCATAGTTTTACAGTATTTAGGTAATAAACTTTTTTTTATTTAATAAAAAGTTAATTTTTTTGATACAATATAAGATCTGTTATTGTTGTTCTTGCTGTTATGGGTATTAACTTTTTTAATTGCAAGAAAGGATAAGCTATCTCAAGAACTCCACTTTCTTTTGTTCAAAAAAACATACAGAACCAAGACGTGCAGTTTTCTATTCTTAAATAACTAAGGCTAGACATTTCTGACTTCTTGTGGTTTTGATATTGCTCGAGGACTCAGCATACCAGGGTGAATCGAATTGGGTTGTGTCTTGATCAACCAAAAGAGTGTACTTTGTTCTATTACATTTCCCAAAGTTCTCAACTTGCATAACCTTCGGCAAGATGGTTTTATCGAAATGATCCTCTTGGGTAGCTTGAGCAAAGAAACATAAAAACATCTGTTTCAGATTAAATGTTTTCAACACTAAAAAAATAACTCGAACTCAAATTTTCCAAAACGTTATAATTTTATTGCTGCGAACTTCAAATATATGTATTTAAAATGAAACAAAGCTGAATCTAACTCCAAAGCAAGAGACGTTGCTCGCGTGGTGGTTGCTATCAAAATAGATCGAAGCATTGACTTTCAGAAGTTAGCTAGTCAAAACTCAAATTGGGCAACGGGAAATTAGTAATGATATCAATTGGGTGTTAGCAGCAGCGGTAATTTCAAATTACCGCTGCTGCTAACACCCAATTGATATCATGTAATGGGATAAGCAAACACCGTTAAGTGTGGCCTGCTACCCATTGCATTTAGCCTTAAATGGGAGAGCAAAGTTAATTGACAAAAAAATTATATGTAATGAATGATGACGTAATATTGCTTGCATGCTTTGGAGCCAAATGTTATATAGGAACACTACATAGGGTAAATTAAATTGCAAATTAAATTAAGATGTTTTGATTTCTAAACACGCCGCCACCCCTGAAGTGCTCTTCAGGAAGTTGGTAATAACGCCAGCTTAGTTATTGGCCTCTTGAAAAGTCCACTTTTGGTGCGAAGTGAAACCACTCGAACATGTCCATCCTTCCCAGCATGAAGGTCTTCAAAACGTCCCAAAGCCTATTGAGAAGGGGGTAAATTGGGTTCTTTTACAATGACGAGGTCTCCCACCTTAAAGTCTCGATTAGTCTGTCTCCATTTGGGACGTTGCTGAAGTGAGGTGATATAATCGGACTGCCATCTTTGCCAGAAGCCTCGCATCATATTTTGCAATAGTTCCCAACGTCCAAGTCTATTTGTTAGAAAATTTAAGTTGTTCTCACAGGAATTGATGTGTAAGGTCTACCTTTAATGAAATCTGAAGCGGTTAGTGGGTTCAAGTCACTATCTGAAATACCACATAGAGGACAAGAATTTAACAGCGATTTTATTTGGGAAAGCAAAGTCCCCATTTCTTCGAAAGAAAGAACGTTATTACCAACGACGCGATGGAGATGCTGCTTAACGCACTTAACGCCTGCTTCCCAAAGCCTACCAAAGTGAGGACTATGGGGTGGGATGAACTCCCACTTTATTTTGTCAACTGACAAAACTGAAGATACAAACTCGTTATGCTGCGAGCCCCTTGGAAGTTGGTACCATCGCCAGAATGGATGACACTACATTTTACTCTTCGAGCGATGAATCTGCGGAGAGCCGCAATGAAAGAATCCGTGGAAAGGTCGCTTACTACTTCCAAATGCAGAGCCTTTGTAGCCATACATACGATTAGAGCGAAGTATCCTTTAGTAAGTTTTGCGTTTCGAAGTTTCGATGTTTTAAGCGTAATTGGGCCAGCGTAGTCGCAACCGGTTTGAGCGAAGGCAAATGAGGGTGAAACACGAGGCGGTGGCAAATTTCCCATGAGTTGAACTGAGGTAGATTGGCGCAATCGAAAGCAGCTAAGACACTCGTGTACCACCTTCCGAATCATGTTTCTGCTCCCAATTATCCAAATTCTTGACGGATCATTAAAAATAACTCTGAAACACCCGCATGAAGAAACCTTTTATGCGCATCTGAAGTAAGAAGCTGCGAAAGACGGTGATTTTTTGGCAAAATAATTGCATGCTTGATGCTGAACGGGATATTTGGAGCATTTGGAATCCTACCACCAACTCTAAGCAAACCCACTTCATCTATAAACGGAGATAATGAGGACAATTTCGATTTCTTTGACACCTGATGATTCAGTTTTAATAGTCGAATTTCTTCTTCGAATTCCCCTTGGCATAAAGAAATACATGTTTGTTTCGACAACTGAAGCTCAGAGAATTGCAAAAAACCCAAATCACGATGGGTTGAGGAGATTCTGCAGTTCGATTTAAAGCGAAGAATGTAAGCTACGATTCGAATTAGCCTTTTGTAAGAAGAAATCCTACGAAGAAGTAGATACAAAAAATGGTCCTCAACCACTGAAGTCAGCACAGCAGCTGGGCGTTTCTTCTCTTCGGGAACGTTTCTAATTTCCTCGACGTTAAAGTCAGGCTATTGACTAGGAACTTCCAACATCTACATTGGACCCTTCCACCATATTTCCAGCAACACTCTTGGTTCCACACCTCTGGACGCACTGTCGGCAGGATTGTCCTCGGAACGTACATGGTTCCAGACGGAACGAGGCAAGTTTTCTACAATTTCAGCCGTGCGGTTTGCCACGAACGTGCTCCATCTACGAGGGTGAGCAGAGAGCCATGACAAAGCGATGATTGAGTCGGTAAAAGCGACAACTCTCCCAGGTGCTACCTCCAACGATGAACAAATGGGTGCCATGAACTAAGGCCATACGAATTAAGGCCGTAATGGCATTAATTCAAATTTAAGTGTGTACCAGCACCATATCCAAGATATGGCTTTAATTCACTTTTAAATGAGAACTATAGCCATAAATCCAATGTAAACTAATGCCATAAAATGTATTGATCTCTGGGGTACAGTTAGTACAAGAAAACAACGGACGTTAGGTGGGTGAGGAGGTAGACGAGGAGGCAGCCGAGGAGGCAGGCGAGGAGGCAGACGAGGAGGCAGACGAGGAGACAGACGAGGAAGCAGACGAGCAGGCGGCCTGCTCGTCTGCCTCCTCGTCTGCCTCCTCGTCTGCCTCCTCGTCTACCTCCTCGTCTGCCTCCTCGTCTGCCTCCTCGTCTGCCTCCTCGTCTGCCCCCTCGTCTGCCCCTTCGTCTACCTCCTTGTCCATCTCCTCACCCACCTAACGTCCATTTTTCAAAATGAACTAACGCCATACGGCTTAAGTTCTCCTTTTAAGTTGAATTGAGGCCATATCCTGATTATGGCACTAATTCGTACTTAGATGTGAATTTACGCCATTATGGCCTAAATTCGTATGGCCTTAGTTCATGGCACCGAACAAATGAGCTTCATAACTCGACTCAAAAGAAGGGCGCCACAAAGCTCTAATCTGGGAATCGAAATTTGGTTTTCAGGTGCGACACGAGTTTTGGCTGCTACTAAATGCGTTTCAACACTTCCATCGTCACAAACACTCCGAGCATAGACAACCGCTGAATAAGCCTTTTCCGAAGCATCAGAAAATCCTACCAAATCGAAACAATGAGCTTTCATAGTGTACCTTCTCGGAATCCTAAGCTCTCAAAAACATTCTAGCTCGCAACGATACCTGTTCCATTTGGCAGCGATTTCTGGAGGCAAAGGTTTATCCCAATAAATCTTATTCAACCAAAGATCCTGGAATAAAATCTTAAACAGGATAGTAGATGGACCCAAGAAGCCTAAGGGGTCAGATATCTTTGACACTTCAGAAAGCAAATTTCTTTTTGTTGGAGCTAAGGGATTACCCAGTAAAATTCTAAACGAAAACATGTCCTGATACGGATTACAAACCAATCCCAGCACCTTTTTCCAATCATCAGTACCGCTTGAATCAAACGACACAGTTTTATCCTCGTCCGTTGCGCTGAGAATTCCCCAACAGTTAGAAACCCATTTGCTTAACTCCAAACCACCACATGAAAGCAGTTTCACCAACTGCTCCTTCAATTCTAGCACTCCAGACAGCAAATCTGATCCTGCAGCAAAGTCATCAACATAGGAGTTATGAAGAATCGCATAAGAAGCCTTTGGAAATTGACTCTCATAGTCTTTGGCTAACTGCCTAAGAACTCTTATGGCCGAAAATGGGGCAGGCGTAGTACCATATGTCACCGTACTGAGTGGAAAATGAGCAAGGAGCTCTGTGGAGGACTCTCTCCAAACGATACGCTGAAAATCCCGATCCTTTGGGCTAACCCAAATTTGGCGGAACATTTTAACAATGTCTGCGCAAAACACATATTTATACAGCCGAAACTGGATATAAGCATTCAAAAGATTTCTCGAAAGTGGAGAACCAATGTGAAGCATTTCATTTAAGCTGTTCCCATTCAAATCTTTATGTGAACCGTTGAAAACTACTCTTATTTTATTCTTAACGACTGCATATTGCGGCAAAAAAAAATACTTTCTGTGACATAGATTCAACTCAACTATCTGGAATACGCTCCATATGCCCAAGTTCTTCGTAAGTTTTCATAAACTTAACGTATTTTGAACAAATAGTTTCGTCTCTGGAGAAGCGACGCTCCAAACTATGCAATCGGGACAAAGCTCCAGACAGGGAGTTTCCGAATTTGACGTCATCTCGACGAAAAAGCAAATCAAGGATACATTTATTATCAGCAGCCCTCGAAAATGTTTTTCAAAATGCTTTTCTCTGGCTTCTTCATTTTCGACAGGAGGAGCACCAGAAACTTCCTCTTCTATCTCCCAAAATGATTTTAAAAGCATCCAAATATATTCCAACGTGCATTGACGAAATATTTGCGTGTGACATGTTACCTACGATCACCCAACCGAAACCGGTGTTCTGTGCAATGAAGTTACCACTTTTATCGGAACGCTTACCGTCCCTCAAACTACTCCAAACTTTGTCCGAATCAAGTAAACAGTCGATAGGACTTGGTGTGTTTAACTGAGGATCAGCTAATTGCAGATCCTTTAATGTATGGTTTTCATCAATATCAAATGAGAGGGATGGGGTAAGAGACGTAATGGTTTTTATAATATATGCTTCCACGTTCATTTGGAAAGCATCAACACGAGATCGCAAGGCAAGGGTTACTACCCCTTGTGTAACACCTGCCTGTACAGAACCAATTCCAGAAATAGGTAGACGAGAATGTCGACGACTAAGACCTAACTTTATCACCATACGATCAGTGACAAATGACACTTGGGAGCCGGTGACCAGAAGTACACGACAGGTTAGTGGATTCCCCGCAACGTTATTAACATTAATTAGTGCAGTAGGTAAAATCGCAGATTAAGGGCTTCCATTTTTAATGTGATTACTCACGATTGAGAACGATGGGTCTGCAGAAGACGAAGTTCTATTGCTACACCGCGACGACGAGTGTTGAGTACCTAGGCAATTGTAGCAAAGTCTATTGTCTCTAGCAAAACCACGGCGATTTTCAATCGACATTTCTGTGAACTGCGAACACTGATACAAGGGATGGCTACCTTTACATTTCGGACACGAAACATTTGCAACCGTTAAGGTTCTAACCCTACCTAAAGGGTTATTTGAATGCGGGACTGTTTTATTGGTCTTATATTTAGTTTCACTTGTTTCTAGCGCTACACCTTTCCTCCAAAAATTCTTTCAATTCAGAAATGGAGGAGCTTTCAGAGTTTTATTGTGCAATGCCCAAGCCTTACGGGTTTCACTGTCAGTTTTGTTAACAAGGAGATAGATAAGCCACTACCTTCAGCGTCGAAAGCTGTCAAACCACGAATTGTCTCGTCAGATTTATCGACCAACTTACGTAGCTGGTTACTATCAACACTAGATACCGACGGCAAGTTCAAAAAGTTTTCTATAAATTGATTAATAATATACCAGGGTCGATTGTATTTCCGCTCAAGCTTATCCCAAGCCTGCTCATAGTTTGCATCGGAAATATAAATTCCATTAAGCATACCTGCAGCATCATTGCGTAAAAACAATTTTAGGTAGCGAAACTTTTAAGCAACCATAAAATTCTTTCTGCAGTCTATGCTCCCCAAAAACATGTCACGAAAACACGGCCATTCCCGATAGTCACCAGAAAAGGGTGTAATTTTGAAGGCTGGAAGCTCAATTTCTTGTGACACTTTCGAGTCCTTTGCTATTAAAGGCTCAACAACAGTGGAATTTGTATTTAATTTCTTTGAGGCATCGCAATTATTTTTAGTTGACGAATCGGAAACCGGATTTTTTTTCAGGGAGAAGATCACTAGAATTAATGTTCTCACTTCCAGAATCGCGCCTATGAAATCTCTCTCCAAATGAGTCATGAGATGGTAATATTCTGGGAATAAACTTCAACAGAAAGGATTTGGCACTTATAAATTTATTTTCGAATTCTTCGAATTCTTCCTCAGGATCCACGTAATTCGTTTCACCGTGATATTGGTGTAGCTCAAATTGATTTGAAACAAAATCTTTCCACGTGTCTTCCAACCTTTCTAAACGAACTTCACCTGCTTCTATAAGCGTGTCCTCAGGCATATCTTGAGTGAAATTATATACCCGATCGAGAGATGCTTTAATAAGAAATCGCGATTGCAAAAGCGTTTCCATATTATGAGCTTTGCTTTAATTTTATGAACGAAACCGCGTGCAAGATGTAAAGTCTAACCTCCCAATAAAATGTATGTGCCCTCAGGAGTCTCAATTATAAGAATGTATCACTGAGGGTGTACTACAGAATCCCCAAAAAAAAATATCCCCATCGATTAAAATCCCCAAAAGTTATAATACAACTAGCTAATATCCCCACATTCATAATGCAAATGGATGAAATCCACACCTAAACAATCTTTTTTGCCAAAATCCCCAAGAAATCCCCAAATCCTCAGTGTCCGTGTACATCTAAATTATGTGCATTTAGTTTTCAGAAAAATCTCATGAAATTATTTTTTTTGTGAATCTAACTAATAAGTGATAACGATTAAGTTTTTCTTTTCGTTTTATTTAAGACTTTATGAATATTTATTTACTTACTAATTTTGAAAATGTATTTTTATTTTACTAAATTTTACAAGCACTAAAAAAATTTTATATTTACTCTTTAGATTACATTAATTAATTAAACCAAATATCAGCAAAACAAATATGTTCAAGTAGCGAATCATGCGATCAAATCACGCGCGCGATTTGATCACATGATTCGCTACTTGAACATATTTGTTTCGTGGAAATTGGTTTGGGGATTTTCGGCTTGCAGATTTTCTCTTTGGGGATTTCGGGGATGGGGATTTTGCTGTGGGGATTTTGCGTTTGGGGATTCCCGTTTGGGGCTTGTGTTTTGGGACAAACGTTACCAACCCTTCTTTTGGCCCATAAGTTGGCATATATTCTAAATTAAAACTTATTAATTAGTTAAGCAAAGTTAGTTGTTGGTCTGATTGCTACCGCCAGTAAAAGCCGCCACAAAGGATTTTTTTTATTTTGTGCCACTCCGCCATTCAGCAGACCAACAAAGAAAAGTGATTTTTTTTGGATTTTTTGTGTTGGGTGTACAAAACTGCCAAGCTATTTCTTATTGGAATAAAAAATTAACCACGCCACGCTGCAACCCGTTATTGGTAGTTAGCGGAATTTTTCGATCGCAACATCTGCCTTGGCTATCAAAATACACAAGAATTTTTTTATTGTGCCACTCCGCAATTCAACAGACCAACAAAGCAAACTGAGTTTTTTTGATTTTTTGTGTTGGGTGTTTAAAAACTGCCAAGCCATTTGCAACGCCATTTTTTATTGGAATAAAAAATTACACCACGCCATGCTGCAGTCCGTTATTGGAAGGTAGCGGAATTTTTTCGACCGCAACATCTGCCTTTGCTATTGGTCTTGCATTTTGGTGCATCGATTACCGTTGGATTGCCAAATTTGAAGCACGCTGCCGTCAGTGATACGTAACAACGGGACAATATTTGCAAGTCCTATTGAACAAGCCGCTGAGCCATCACGGTGCCGTTGTTACTCAAGCACTAACTGGATTAGCTACTTTTCACACTGTGTGTCGACTGCTGAGAATCATCGAGATTGGACTTCACGTGGAACAACCCCTGTTGCTAAGTTGGTTCCACGCTTCATCCTTAGATACATTATTTTTTGGAAAATAGTGAAGCAACCCCCGCTGCTAAGTTGCTTTCATTCAACAAATTGGACATCACGTGGAACAAGCCCTGCTGCTAAGTTGGTTCCACGCTTCATCCTTAGATACATTATTTTTTGGAAAATAGTGAAGCAATCCCCGCTGCTAAGTTGCTTTCACTCAACAAATTGGACATCACGTGGAACACCCCCTGCTGCTAAGTTGGTTGCATGGTTCATCCCTAGATATATTATTTTTTGGAAAATACTGAAGCAACCCCCGCTGCTAAGTTGCTTTCACTCAACAAATTGGACATCACGTGGAACAACCCCTGCTGCTAAGTTGTTTCCACGCTACAGCTTTATATTGTTCTTCGTTTCACCATCTTTTTTTTATATACCATATTTAAAAATCATCACATCGCATTATAACGGTGCGAGGTAAGTATAAAGTCTTTTTTTTATGTGGATTGGCAATTTTTTTTCCTATACATACATATAATTTATGTTTTAGAGTAGTTATTTAATTATCACATACTATAACTGCCTAAAAATAATTTTTGTGCATATCCTTGGGACATTGGGTGTCGCTCCCTCACTTACCCATTTATTTTTGGTTCGCACTAATTTGAAATAACATGAAACATCTACTCGGTCATTTGTTGTTGCAATCCTCAATCACTTGCTCGCCAGAATTTTGAAATTTCTTCGATACTCGAGGCCTCTTTGGACAGTGTTTTTGGAAAGTTTTTTTTCTAACATTAAAAAGTTTTTGAGTTTTTACTCAGCTTTTCTTTTCAAAATTCTTTCTCCGTGTTTTTGGGAAAAAGTCTTGTGAACTTTTTCTCAAACTTAGTTTTTCTTTTTCGCGAAAATTAAAAGATTTTGAGTTTTTACTCAGCTTTTTCTTTGAAATACTTTTTCCGTTTTTTGAAAAAAGGGTCTTGTGAACTTTTTTTTCTCAATCAAAGTTTTTTTTGTGAACATTAAAAGCTTTGAGTTTTTCACTCAGCTTTTCAAAATTTTTTCTCCGTGTTTTGGGAAAAAGTCTTGTGAACTTTTTTCCACAACTAAGTTTTTTTTCGAATAATAAAACTTCTTGAGTTTTTTACTCAGCTTTTTGAAATTCTTTCTCCGTGTTTTGGGAAAAAGTCTTGTGAACTTTTTCTCAAACTCAGTTTTCTTTTCTCGAATAATAAAAGTTTTTGAGTTTTTACTCAGCTTTTTCTTTGAAATACTTTCTCCGTTCTTTGAAAAAAGGGTTCTGTGAACTTTTTTTTTCTTAAACAAAGTTTTTTTTTGCGAACATTAAAAGTTTCTCAAACAAAGTTTTTTTTGGCGAAAATTAAAAGTTTTTGAGTTTTTTCACTCAGCTTTTGGAAATTCTTTATCCGTGTTTTGGGAAAAAGTCTTGTGAACTTTTTCTGAAACTAAGGTTTTTTTTCTCGAATAATAAAAATTTTTTTTTTGAGTTTTTTACCACGTCTCATATTTGAATTCGTAACACAACGGACTCCCAAACTATCTGACCTTTTGTTACAAAACCAGTCTCTTTTCATTCCATTTTACAAATAGCTTCAATGACAAGTTTAGATGACCTGATCTTTTCGGCTGACTTGCTAGTCAAGTTTCATGCATCAGCCAAAGAGATACCCGACCAAAATCACACAATAGCGTCTTTAGAAGCGAGGAAGACCGAGTTAAAGGATTTGTGGCTAGAGATTAAGCAAAAATATGCGGCATGTGCTCGACATAAACCCACGACTAAAGAAGATACTTAAGATATGGAAGTAATTGAGTCAAAGTACAAGAACAGAAACGAGACTTATGTCATCTATCTTGCGATGTTTTTGGAACATCAGAACAAGTTAATGCAGAGTGATCCGAAGGATCATAAAGATTCTCTACGTAACGTGCCCATCCCTGATGATCAGAAAGATTCTTCCCTTGACGGGTCGACTTCTAAACCTGTATCATCACATTGTATAACCTTACCACCTTGCGATACTGACATATTCCATGGTGACTATCTTTCCTGGCCAGCTTTCCGCGATATGTTCGATGCGGTTTATATCCAGCATCACAAGTAAGGGTAAGTCGAAAAACTTTTTCATCTTCGTTGTAAGCAGTGTTGGCAAGTAAGTTACATGAAGTAAGTTACTCGTTTAGTTACGCGTAACTAATATGAATTATTTACGCCCAATATTTGGCGTAACTAATGTAACTAACTGTAACTAAATAAAACTAGCTCTAACTTAATAATAAAAAATAAAAAAATTACATTTCATCCTGAATCCCAATCGACTATTGACAAAATTCTTTTATTAGCAAGGGCAACGGCAACCTGGCAAGGAATACATATTGAAATTACTATGTTCCTGATGAAAACGAAATCACAGGAAATGTTACGGCAATCTCAATCATCCAGCTTTGCCAGTATAGTCAATCCTCAATCGTCACACACACGAGTTTTGGCTGCTACTAAATGCGTTTCAACACTTCCATCGTCACAAACACTCCGAGCATAGACAACCGCTGAATAAGCCTTTTCCGAAGCATCAGAAAATCCTACCAAATCGAAACAATGAGCTTTCATAGTGTACCTTCTCGGAATCCTAAGCTCTCAAAAACATTCTAGCTCGCAACGATACCTGTTCCATTTGGCAGCGATTTCTGGAGGCAAAGGTTTATCCCAATAAATCTTATTCAACCAAAGATCCTGGAATAAAATCTTAAACAGGATAGTAGATGGACCCAAGAAGCCTAAGGGGTCAGATATCTTTGACACTTCAGAAAGCAAATTTCTTTTTGTTGGAGCTAAGGGATTACCCAGTAAAATTCTAAACGAAAACATGTCCTGATACGGATTACAAACCAATCCCAGCACCTTTTTCCAATCATCAGTACCGCTTGAATCAAACGACACAGTTTTATCCTCGTCCGTTGCGCTGAGAATTCCCCAACAGTTAGAAACCCATTTGCTTAACTCCAAACCACCACATGAAAGCAGTTTCACCAACTGCTCCTTCAATTCTAGCACTCCAGACAGCAAATCTGATCCTGCAGCAAAGTCATCAACATAGGAGTTATGAAGAATCGCATAAGAAGCCTTTGGAAATTGACTCTCATAGTCTTTGGCTAACTGCCTAAGAACTCTTATGGCCGAAAATGGGGCAGGCGTAGTACCATATGTCACCGTACTGAGTGGAAAATGAGCAAGGAGCTCTGTGGAGGACTCTCTCCAAACGATACGCTGAAAATCCCGATCCTTTGGGCTAACCCAAATTTGGCGGAACATTTTAACAATGTCTGCGCAAAACACATATTTATACAGCCGAAACTGGATATAAGCATTCAAAAGATTTCTCGAAAGTGGAGAACCAATGTGAAGCATTTCATTTAAGCTGTTACCATTCAAATCTTTATGTGAACCGTTGAAAACTACTCTTATTTTATTCTTAACGACTGCATATTGCGGCAAAAAAAAATACTTTCCCTGACATAAGTTTTCATAAACTTAACGTATTTTGAACAAATAGTTTCGTCTCTGGAGAAGCGACGCTCCAAACTATGCAATCGGGACAAAGCTCCAGACAGGGAGTTTCCGAATTTGACGTCATCTCGACGAAAAAGCAAATCAAGGATACATTTATTATCAGCAGCCCTCGAAAATGTTTTTCAAAATGCTTTTCTCTGGCTTCTTCATTTTCGACAGGAGGAGCACCAGAAACTTCCTCTTCTATCTCCCAAAATGATTTTAAAAGCATCCAAATATATTCCAACGTGCATTGACGAAATATTTGCGTGTGACATGTTACCTACGATCACCCAACCGAAACCGGTGTTCTGTGCAATGAAGTTACCACTTTTATCGGAACGCTTACCGTCCCTCAAACTACTCCAAACTTTGTCCGAATCAAGTAAACAGTCGATAGGACTTGGTGTGTTTAACTGAGGATCAGCTAATTGCAGATCCTTTAATGTATGGTTTTCATCAATATCAAATGAGAGGGATGGGGTAAGAGACGTAATGGTTTTTATAATATATGCTTCCACGTTCATTTGGAAAGCATCAACACGAGATCGCAAGGCAAGGGTTACTACCCCTTGTGTAACACCTGCCTGTACAGAACCAATTCCAGAAATAGGTAGACGAGAATGTCGACGACTAAGACCTAACTTTATCACCATACGATCAGTGACAAATGACACTTGGGAGCCGGTGACCAGAAGTACACGACAGGTTAGTGGATTCCCCGCAACGTTATTAACATTAATTAGTGCAGTAGGTAAAATCGCAGATTAAGGGCTTCCATTTTTAATGTGATTACTCACGATTGAGAACGATGGGTCTGCAGAAGACGAAGTTCTATTGCTACACCGCGACGACGAGTGTTGAGTACCTAGGCAATTGTAGCAAAGTCTATTGTCTCTAGCAAAACCACGGCGATTTTCAATCGACATTTCTGTGAACTGCGAACACTGATACAAGGGATGGCTACCTTTACATTTCGGACACGAAACATTTGCAACCGTTAAGGTTCTTACCCTACCTAAAGGGTTATTTGAATGCGGGACTGTTTTATTGGTCTTATATTTAGTTTCACTTGTTTCTAGCGCGCTACACCTTTCCTCCAAAAATTCTTTCAATTCAGAAATGGAGGAGCTTTCAGAGTTTTATTGTGCAATGCCCAAGCCTTACGGGTTTCACTGTCAGTTTTGTTAACAAGGAGATAGATAAGCCACTACCTTCAGCGTCGAAAGCTGTCAAACCACGAATTGTCTCGTCAGATTTATCGACCAACTTACGTAGCTGGTTACTATCAACACTAGATACCGACGGCAAGTTCAAAAAGTTTTCTATAAATTGATTAATAATATACCAGGGTCGATTGTATTTCCGCTCAAGCTTATCCTAAGCCTGCTCATAGTTTGCATCGGAAATATAAATTCCATTAAGCATACCTGCAGCATCATTGCGTAAAAACAATTTTAGGTAGCGAAACTTTTAAGCAACCATAAAATTCTTTCTGCAGTCTATGCTCCCCAAAAACATGTCACGAAAACACGGCCATTCCCGATAGTGACCAGAAAAGGGTGTAATTTTGAAGGCTGGAAGCTCAATTTCTTGTGACACTTTCGAGTCCTTTGCTATTAAAGGCTCAACAACAGTGGAATTTGTATTTAATTTCTTTGAGGCATCGCAATTATTTTTAGTTGACGAATCGGAAACCGGATTTTTTTTCAGGGAGAAGATCACTAGAATTAATGTTCTCACTTCCAGAATCGCGCCTATGAAATCTCTCTCCAAATGAGTCATGAGATGGTAATATTCTGGGAATAAACTTCAACAGAAAGGATTTGGCACTTATAAATTTATTTTCGAATTCTTCGAATTCTTCCTCAGGATCCACGTAATTCGTTTCACCGTGATATTGGTGTAGCTCAAATTGATTTGAAACAAAATCTTTCCACGTGTCTTCCAACCTTTCTAAACGAACTTCACCTGCTTCTATAAGCGTGTCCTCAGGCATATCTTGAGTGAAATTATATACCGGATCGAGAGATGCTTTAATAAGAAATCGCGATTGCAAAAGCGTTTCCATATTATGAGCTTTGCTTTAATTTTATGAACGAAACCGCGTGCAAGATGTAAAGTCTAACCTCCCAATAAAATGTATGTGCCCTCAGGAGTCTCAATTATAAGAATGTATCACTGAGGGTGTACTACAGAATCCCCAAAAAAAAATATCCCCATCGATTAAAATCCCCAAAAGTTATAATCCAACTAGCTAATATCCCCACATTCATAATGCAAATGGATGAAATCCACACCTAAACAATCTTTTTTGCCAAAATCCCCAAGAAATCCCCAAATCCTCAGTGTCCGTGTACATCTAAATTATGTGCATTTAGTTTTCAGAAAAATCTCATGAAATTATTTTTTTTGTGAATCTAACTAATAAGTGATAACGATTAAGTTTTTCTTTTCGTTTTATTTAAGACTTTATGAATATTTATTTACTTACTAATTTTGAAAATGTATTTTTATTTTACTAAATTTTACAAGCACTAAAAAAATTTTATATTTACTCTTTAGATTACATTAATTAATTAAACCAAATATCAGCAAAACAAATATGTTCAAGTAGCGAATCATGCGATCAAATCACGCGCGCGATTTGATCACATGATTCGCTACTTGAACATATTTGTTTCGTGGAAATTGGTTTGGGGATTTTCGGCTTGCAGATTTTCTCTTTGGGGATTTCGGGGATGGGGATTTTGCTGTGGGGATTTTGCGTTTGGGGATTCCCGTTTGGGGCTTGTGTTTTGGGACAAACGTTACCAACCCTTCTTTTGGCCCATAAGTTGGCATATATTCTAAATTAAAACTTATTAATTAGTTAAGCAAAGTTAGTTGTTGGTTTGATTGCTACCGCCAGTAAAAGCCGCCACAAAGGATTTTTTTATTTTGTGCCACTCCGCCATTCAGCAGACCAACAAAGAAAAGTGATTTTTTTTGGATTTTTTGTGTTGGGTGTACAAAACTGCCAAGCTATTTCTTATTGGAATAAAAAATTAACCACGCCACGCTGCAACCCGTTATTGGTAGTTAGCGGAATTTTTCGATCGCAACATCTGCCTTGGCTATCAAAATACACAAGAATTTTTTTATTGTGCCACTCCGCAATTCAACAGACCAACAAAGCAAATTGAGTTTTTTTGATTTTTTGTGTTGGGTGTTTAAAAACTGCCAAGCCATTTGCAACGCCATTTTTTATTGGAATAAAAAATTACACCACGCCATGCTGCAGTCCGTTATTGGAAGGTAGCGGAATTTTTTCGACCGCAACATCTGCCTTTGCTATTGGTCTTGCATTTTGGTGCATCGATTACCGTTGGATTGCCAAATTTGAAGCACGCTGCCGTCAGTGATACGTAACAACGGGACAATATTTGCAAGTCCTATTGAACAAGCCGCTGAGCCATCACGGTGCCGTTGTTACTCAAGCACTAACTGGATTAGCTACTTTGCACACTGTGTGTCGACTGCTGAGAATCATCGAGATTGGACTTCACGTGGAACAACCCCTGTTGCTAAGTTGGTTCCACGCTTCATCCTTAGATACATTATTTTTTGGAAAATAGTGAAGCAACCCCCGCTGCTAAGTTGCTTTCATTCAACAAATTGGACATCACGTGGAACAAGCCCTGCTGCTAAGTTGGTTCCACGCTTCATCCTTAGATACATTATTTTTTGGAAAATAGTGAAGCAATCCCCGCTGCTAAGTTGCTTTCACTCAACAAATTGGACATCACGTGGAACACCCCCTGCTGCTAAGTTGGTTGCATGGTTCATCCCTAGATATATTATTTTTTGGAAAATACTGAAGCAACCCCCGCTGCTAAGTTGCTTTCACTCAACAAATTGGACATCACGTGGAACAACCCCTGCTGCTAAGTTGTTTCCACGCTACAGCTTTATATTGTTCTTCGTTTCACCATCTTTTTTTTATATACCATATTTAAAAATCATCACATCGCATTATAACGGTGCGAGGTAAGTATAAAGTCTTTTTTTTATGTGGATTGGCAATTTTTTTTCCTATACATACATATAATTTATGTTTTAGAGTAGTTATTTAATTATCACATACTATAACTGCCTAAAAATAATTTTTGTGCATATCCTTGGGACATTGGGTGTCGCTCCCTCACTTACCCATTTATTTTTGGTTCGCACTAATTTGAAATAACATGAAACATCTACTCGGTCATTTGTTGTTGCAATCCTCAATCACTTGCTCGCCAGAATTTTGAAATTTCTTCGATACTCGAGGCCTCTTTGGACAGTGTTTTTGGAAAGTTTTTTTTCTAACATTAAAAAGTTTTTGAGTTTTTACTCAGCTTTTCTTTTCAAAATTCTTTCTCCGTGTTTTTGGGAAAAAGTCTTGTGAACTTTTTCTCAAACTTAGTTTTTCTTTTTCGCGAAAATTAAAAGATTTTGAGTTTTTACTCAGCTTTTTCTTTGAAATACTTTTTCCGTTTTTTGAAAAAAGGGTCTTGTGAACTTTTTTTTCTCAATCAAAGTTTTTTTTGTGAACATTAAAAGCTTTGAGTTTTTCACTCAGCTTTTCAAAATTCTTTCTCCGTGTTTTGGGAAAAAGTCTTGTGAACTTTTTCTCAAACTCAGTTTTCTTTTCTCGAATAATAAAAGTTTTTGAGTTTTTACTCAGCTTTTTCTTTGAAATACTTTCTCCGTTCTTTGAAAAAAGGGTTCTGTGAACTTTTTTTTTCTTAAACAAAGTTTTTTTTTGCGAACATTAAAAGTTTCTCAAACAAAGTTTTTTTTGGCGAAAATTAAAAGTTTTTGAGTTTTTTCACTCAGCTTTTGGAAATTCTTTATCCGTGTTTTGGGAAAAAGTCTTGTGAACTTTTTCTGAAACTAAGGTTTTTTTTCTCGAATAATAAAAATTTTTTTTTTGAGTTTTTTACCACGTCTCATATTTGAATTCGTAACACAACGGACTCCCAAACTATCTGACCTTTTGTTACAAAACCAGTCTCTTTTCATTCCATTTTACAAATAGCTTCAATGACAAGTTTAGATGACCTGATCTTTTCGGCTGACTTGCTAGTCAAGTTTCATGCATCAGCCAAAGAGATACCCGACCAAAATCACACAATAGCGTCTTTAGAAGCGAGGAAGACCGAGTTAAAGGATTTGTGGCTAGAGATTAAGCAAAAATATGCGGCATGTGCTCGACATAAACCCACGACTAAAGAAGATACTTAAGATATGGAAGTAATTGAGTCAAAGTACAAGAACAGAAACGAGACTTATGTCATCTATCTTGCGATGTTTTTGGAACATCAGAACAAGTTAATGCAGAGTGATCCGAAGGATCATAAAGATTCTCTACGTAACGTGCCCATCCCTGATGATCAGAAAGATTCTTCCCTTGACGGGTCGACTTCTTAACCTGTATCATCACATTGTATAACCTTACCACCTTGCGATACTGACATATTCCATGGTGACTATCTTTCCTGGCCAGCTTTCCGCGATATGTTCGATGCGGTTTATATCCAGCATCACAAGTAAGGGTAAGTCGAAAAACTTTTTCATCTTCGTTGTAAGCAGTGTTGGCAAGTAAGTTACATGAAGTAAGTTACTCGTTTAGTTACGCGTAACTAATATGAATTATTTACGCCCAATATTTGGCGTAACTAATGTAACTAACTGTAACTAAATAAAACTAGCTCTAACTTAATAATAAAAAATAAAAAAATCACATTTCATCCTGAATCCCAATCGACTATTGACAAAATTCTTTTATTAGCAAGGGCAACGGCAACCTGGCAAGGAATACATATTGAAATTACTATGTTCCTGATGAAAACGAAATCACAGGAAATGTTACGGCAATCTCAATCATCCAGCTTTGCCAGTATAGTCAATCCTCAATCGTCATTCGAACGGGTTTGTGGACGGAACTTCTAAATTTCAATTTAAAATAAAATGAGAGTTTTTGTATTTGAAAAATTCTATTAGTTAAAGTTAGTTACATTTAGTTACAATTGGTTACATTTAGTTACATTAGTTACATTAGTTTCATAAGTTACATTAGTAACGTGTAACTAATTAAAATTTCAAAGTTACGCGTAACTATCCAACACTGGTTGTAAGACAAGAGATGAAGCGTTCAGGACGGTCAGTCAGTTCCCTCTACGAGTTTTTCATTAGCCTGGGAAGCCTTGCACTCCACTTATGAGAATACCCGTATCTTGGTTAATAACCAAGTCAAAAATTTATTTAATTTGCCTACGACACATGAAGAATCTGCCTAATCTATTCGACTGCTCCAGAGAAAAATTAATGACTCGATATCAGCTCTCCAGGCACATAACATCCACACAGAAAACTGGGACCCTATCCTTGTTTTTGCTTGCTCCAACAAGTTACTTAGGACAACTCTGGCCCTTTGGGAACAATCTTTAGAAGATCCAACTAAAGTTCGAACATGGAAATTGCTGGACATTCAAGATCAATGTTCATCGACACCTCCTTTCCCTTCCTCCCTAACTTCCTATCGCTCGCGCTGTGACTTATCATTAAAAGGGCTATAACAAACCCCTTGAGCGCGTGTGCATTATAAAAAAAAAAAAAAAAAAAAGAAGTCAAATCTACAACCCCCGCGAAAACCTGTCAATCTGAGATCGAATAACGCCAACACTTTTCTTGCAAAGGTGGGAGGATCTTAGTGTAAAATTTGCTTTGCAGAACATTCCATATATGAATGCCCCAAGTTCTCAGTAATGTTGGTTCCTTTACGTATCGAAACGATACGCAAGCACCAGTGTTGGATAGTTACGCGTAACTTTGAAATTTTAATTAGTTACACGTAACTAATGTAACTTATGTAACTAATGTAACTAATGTAACTTATTGTAACTAAATGTAACTAACTATAACTAATAGAATTTTTCAAATACAAAAACTCACATTTTATGTTAAATTGAAATTTAGAAGTTCTGCCCACAAACCCGATCGAATGATCGGATGTTTTTAGGGCAAAGCTGGACCAGCTGCCAGCTGTCGCAACGGCAACCTAGCAAGGAATACATTTTTAAATTACTATATTTCTGCAAAAAAAAATTAAAAATAATAAAACAAAATAGATCTCGTTTGATTTCCTTTGGGCGAGCTAAATCTGAAATTTGAGACCAAATCTGAGATCAAATCTGAATTAACCATACAAAAATAAATGAGAATACACAAAGAAATGTCCAGGAGTCTCAAGAAAGAACGGAAAACTTCAAATGTAAGTAAAAATCTATTGTATGCTCCAAGAATATAATATTTTATTAGATTTCCTTTTCATCAGGAACATAGTAATTTCAATATGTATTCCTTGCCAGGTTGCTGTTGCACTTGCTTATAAAAGAATTTTGTCGATTGGGATTCGGGATGAAATGTGATTTTTTTATTTTTTATTATTAAGTAAGAGTTAGTTTTATTTAGTTACAGTTAGTTACATTTAGTTACATTAGTTACATTAGTTACGCCAAATATTGGGCGTAACTAATTCATATTAGTTACGCGTAACTAAACGAGTAACTTACTTCGTGTAACTTACTTGCCAACACTGGCAAGCACAAAATGTGCAATAATTGCTTAGGCGCCAGTCATCAGAAATCGTCTTGTGCAAGTAAGTTTTTTTGTAGTTTATGCAAGAAACACCACCATACATTTCTGCACCTTACTATCAATCCCTCTGTTGCTCAAAGTAACATACCAAATAGTCCACTTCTCATCAAGCACCTGTGCAAGATTCACAAATATCGGCTTCTTCGCCATCATTTATTCCACAGAGTTCTTTTCAAAACTATATGGTGATGTTGACGTCTAGCAAAAAGATTTTACTGGCACTGCCTTAGTCAGTATTGTGGGCCGAGAAGCTGTACACACAGTAAGAGCACTCATCGATCCAGGCTCTGAGATATCTTTCATCTCGGCAGTGGTTCAAAATCGGCTTTCTTTGCCTTGCATTGAGAAAAATACCACCGTTTCGGGTATCAGTGGAAACTTTTCGGTCACATCCAAAAAACTATGTTCATTTTCAATCACTTGTTTCAATCCTCCTTAAATCACTTTATCAACCCAAGCTATTGTGCTTAAGACCCTAACGAATCATCTTCCAATTTCTTCTTTCTCAGTTGTACAGCCAAAACTATTGTCAGTGCTCACGTTGGCTGACCCTACCTTTAACAAATCGTCGCAGGTGGATCTTCTCGTAGGCCCAGATCTGTATCCATCAATCATTCGCAATGGCGTTAAACACATAGCTGATTCACTTCTCGCACAAAATTTTGTGTTAGTACTGCCAGTCCCAGTTCCAGTCTCTTTTCAGTCGTTTAACGTCTCTGAAATGTCCAATAGCTCCTTTATTGAGTTGGATGCTCAAAAACGTAAATTCCGGGATTAAGAGGAGCTGCCTTTTACTGCAATACGTTCCAAGGGGGACCTTTTTTGCGAAGATCTTTACAAAAGATTCACATTTCGCTGCGCGGACTGAAGATTTGTTGTACGACCAACTTGGGCCACTCAAGATTTATTGCGCTCAAGCAATTTTTAAGGACTGAACGCTCTCTATCATTTAAGGCCGACCTGAAATCCCAATATTCTAAAGTAATTGCTGAGTACCTCTCTCTCAATCATATGAAGAAGGTCACTCCATTGAAGAACGTTGAAAACGGCCAAGTGAAATCATTCTATCTCCCACATCACGCTGTGATAAAACCAGAAAGTACTTCCACCAAAGTACGTGTCGTTTTTAATGCCTCCAATGCCTCTTCTACTGGTGTGAGTTTGAATGATTTACTCTATCCAGGACCAATCTTACAACAAGATCTTTCTTCACTTATCATTCGTTGGCGTTTTTACAGATTTGTGTTCAATGCAGACAAAGAAAAAATGTACCGACAGATCTTAATTAATCCAATAGACACTCCATTTCAACGTATCCTTTTTCGCACTTCCCCTCACTTAGAAATTGAAGACTTCGAACTGCTAACCGTCACTTTCGGCGTTAATTGTGTTCCCTACTTGGCTATCCGGACCCTCCTTGAGTTGTCTAAAGCAGGTAAAGCTGAATTCCCTTTGGTTTCTAAAATCCTCCATTCTGAGTTTTATGTAGACGATGTTTTGTCAGGAGCCCATAGCATTCATTCAGCAAAAAAGGCTCAAACAGAGCTTATTATACTCCTTAACTAAGCGGGTTTTCCACTTCGTAAGTGGACCTCTAATACTCCGTATCTGCTTGAGGATTCACCTCGGAAGCACGTTCTTAATGAAAGTTTTTTGAAGCCAGACGTGGATAGCAACACCAAAACCTAAGGGATCCGCTGGAATGCCAAGGGAGATAAATTTTACTTTACCATCCAACCACTCACTTTATCAAAACAACCCACTAGACGGGAAGTTTTTTTCGCAAATAGCTCAGATCTTTTATCCCGCGGGCTGGTTAGCTCCTGTTGTCATAATTGCAAAAATGCTAATGCAACGTGTGTAGGCGGAACGGACTGCTTGGGACGAACCTCTTAACTCTGACACCTTCCAAATATGGCAAAATTTTGCGGAATCCTTAACCGACATACAGAAAATTGAAATCCCGCGTTGAGTTGATTATTCCCCTTCGGCAGAAGACCTTCATTGCGAATCGTACCTGTGGAATTTTAGACAATGTGGAAAATGTCCACTGGAGACATGTTAAATCCGCCGACAATCCTGCAGATCTAGCTACTCGCGGTGTTTTGCCTTTAGATTTAAAGCTTAACAAGTTTTGGTGGAATGGTCCTTCATGGCTCTGCCACCTAATCTCCCAATGGCCTGAAACTCCCACAACAGCTCCATGTGTTGAAGATCTTGAAGAAAAACCCATCGTTTCTTTGATAGTGCAGCAAGATTCCGAAGACATTCTCGAGCGTTTTTCAACATTACCCCGGGCAATGCGTGTCATTTGCTACATATTCCGTTTTAATTCAAAAATCTCTAAAAGAAAACATCATCAGTATGACGCGCCCAATTTAACTTTCCATGAGATGCAATTTGTATGTAATCGATTGGTACTGCTCGCTCAAATGCAACATTATTCAGAGGAGCATTCACCTTTGTTAGACGGTCAAACCATTCCATCCAAAAGTACCATAATTTCCTTTAATCCATTTCTAGATCCAAACAATCATCTTAGAGTTAATGGTCGTCTGTCTCAATCAGATCTGTCCTATAACGAACGTCATCCCCTTTTACTTCCTCATAAGTCTCGGGTGTCTTATCTACTCACACTCTTTACTAACGAAATTGCACTACATGGAGGCAATTCCCTAATGCTCCGTCTCATACGACAAAACTTCTGGATCCCTATATTAAAGAATCTCGTCAAACTTTGCATACTACAATGTAAGACCTGCGTCATTTATAAAAAGAAGCTTAGCAAACAAATGATGGCAGCTTTACCCCCTGAAAGATGTACATTTTCTCCCCCCTTCATTTTTACAGGAATCGATTTCGCTGGTCCCTTTACTATTAAAAGTTTCAACGCAAGAAATTCCCGTATGACTAAAGGCTATGTACAATGTGTATGTGTCTGCTTTTCCACTAAGGCCATACACCTTGAAGTCGCAAGCGATTTGTCATCCGGATGCTTCTTGGCTGCCTTTGCTTGATTCGTAGCCAGACGCGGGTTACCTTCTGAGATATATTCAGACAACGGCACTAATTTTATCGGCGCCGATGCCCTCCTCCGAAAAAATTAAACAAAATTTCTCGCTTCTATTCCCCAAGAAATCCACGCTGCATATAGTGTTCAGGGTCTAAAATGGAATTTCATTCCACCAGGTGCCCCTCATATGGGTAGCCTCTGGAAGGCCGGTGTAAAAAGTTGCAAAATGCATTTGAGAAAACTAGGGTCCAATATAAAGCTCACTTACGAAGAATTCTCTACTGTCCTAGCGCGTATCGAAGCGTGTTTAAACTCATGCCCCATCTCATCTATGTCTAACGATCCCTCAGATCAATTAGCTTTAAGCCCCTGTCATTGAAAATCTACCATCCACTGAATGGCGTTTAGGACGGTTGATAAATGTGCACCCTGGCGTTGACGGAAGAGTGAGGGTAGCGACACTCAAGATCCAAAACGGCGAGATTAGTCGCCCAGTTGTTAAACTTTGCCTTTTAACTTAGAACTAATTACTCACTGTACTATTTTTCTTGTTTTTTTTTTTTTTTTTTTTTTCAATTCAGTTTTTATTCAATTCATTTCTTAATCTTAATTACAGCTAGACCAAAAACCTTAAAAACTAGCTTAAATATCTACTTAACATAACTTACTGGCCCTATGCGGGCGCTCTAAATTATCCCATAACCATTATTCTATTGCCTTTCGGCTTAAAATTAACTTATTTTAAAAAATTCATGAATATATTTATTTATTTATTTTGAGAAAATGTTATTTAAAATAAAATGCACGACTGGGTCGCACGTACTTGCTTTGTTGGTACAATAGTCCGATGAAAACAAACTTTTCGATCAATAAGAACAATTCATTTTTGAAAAATTTGGTAAAAACCAAAACAATTTGGCTAAAACTGGAAAACTCGATATACGGGAGCTAACGTTAAGAAACCTTTAATATTTAAAATTAAGACGTTATCTTTACGGTGTTGTAAATGATACAAATGTCCACTTATGGGTTATGGCCTAATAAATAATACTGTTAAAAGCAATTTCCGCTATTATCATGTATAGCCAAAAACTAAAAATGCAGTTTTGTTTGAAGTATTCTATGTATGTTACATACAAAGTTTCATAAAAATCGGGGGAGCCTTTTTTGAGTAAATTAGAAAAATGAAAAAATTGGCCAAAATCTAGTGGCTTTTTGTATAGGAGCCACCATTTAAAAAAGAGAAACTGAAAAAAAATCAATGCCATCTGATAGGAAGCTGTAAGGAACTATACCAAACAAAGTTTGAGTAAATTCGATGCAACCGTTGACAACTTATGGCCATTTGAAAAAAAAGCCGTTAATAGCAGATCTCCGTTATTTGCATCTTTAGCCAAAAACTAAAAACGCAGTTCTCTTAAAAACACTAAAAGAATATAACACACAAAGTTTAATCAAAATCGTTAGAGCCATTTTCGAGAAAATTAGAAAAAACCAAAAAAAGTTGGCTAAAACTGAACGGCTCGTTGTATGGGAGCTACCATTTAGACAGGCTTCACTGAAAAATGTATAAAGCCATCATATAGAAGACTATAAATAACTATGCCAAACGAAGTTTGAGTCAAATCAATCGAGCCGTTGCGAACTTATGGCCATTTGAAAAAAAGCCGTCTAAACCAGATTTTCGTTACGACCATTTGAGCCAAAAACAAAAAACGCAGTTTTGTTCGAAATGCTTAAAGTTAGCTAAATTTTAAGTTTAATCAAAATCGTTAGAGCCGTTTTCGAGAAAATCCAAATTGAAAAAAACCGTTACTTGAAAGGTACAAGTTTGAGCCGGGCTAAGACGAAATAAAAAAAATCTCGACAACCGTTTTTCTTGAAACTACTATATATCAAGTTTGAAGAAAATCCGTCAAGCGGTTTAGGCTGTAGCATGACGTGAAAAAGCGCACATCCGCACAGACGCACAGACGCACAGACGCACAGACGCACAGACAGACCGATGGACGGTATGGCGAAAACCACTTTTTTGGGCTTCTCTATCATCGTAATGTCATGTTTGATTAAAACCTCGATTTTTTTTTCTGCACGAAACCAATACTTGCCCTATAGAGCAAGTAAAAAACTCAAATTAAGGATCTTTTTTATTTTTTATATAAAACTGAAGACTACCCTAGTACCTAAATTAAACCTACTTAAAACTACCTAAAACTAGAACAGCCACAGCAGCGGTTTTGTGTTTTTGTTATTTTTTTTGTGTGTTTTGTATTGTTTTTTGTATTTTTTTTTTTTTTTTTTTTTTTTTTTTTTTTTTTTTTTTTTGTGCCACCATGTCTGTTCCCCCTAAAGCTACCTTAAACCTATGTAAGCTGACCAAGGCGATAACATTGACCAACTTTAAGAATCTCTAATTTCATCGCTCATCCATCAAAAGTGCCGAGCTTGTTTTATTATATCGCGACGGTCCCGATTGGACACAGCCCTACTGAAGCGGAGGCGCTCTGCTCCGTCTCCTGCGGGGACGTCTCGGTCGTACAGGAGTCGCCGATCCACACCCTTACGGCCCACGTGGTAGATTAACGGAATTGCCAACCTATCCTGTATCAGCCCTCGACTATCTAAAAATGGGAAAGCCTCTGGTGGAATGAAGCCGCTTAAGCGTGCTTTTTCGAAGTATTCATCATTTGGGTAGTAAGCCCTAAAGATGAGTCCATTAGAAGTCATAGCTCTCGCAACATGACCGCGAATAAGCTTCAACAAGAAGTTATCTATCCTGTTTATGTTGGCCCCATTGTATAGGACCTCGTTGGAATAGTAACGTTTGTACTCGGACTCTGGTGTTCTGTGTAATCCAAGGCAGGTCCTAAGACACTGCCTCTCAAACACCCGAATCTTTTCCATTTGAGATGGGGCAACGTTGAACCACACAGGGCACCCATAGGCAATCATCGGCCGGATGAGGGCCATGTAGCAAATCACCTTCACCCTGCTATCAAGACGGCTGCTATAAAACAGCCGTTTTGTCAGGGCAAAAGCTCCCCTAGCTCTGGACAGAGCAGCATCTATATGTCGGTTGAAATACAGATACTGATCCAGCCAGATGCCAAGGTACTTTACCACACTCTTACTCGCCAATGGATGTCCACTTGGTCCAACGATCACTAGATTTCTCCAGTTCTTTCTCGTATCCCTAGGAGCCCTAGACAATGGGGTTCTAAACAGGATAGTTTCGCATTTCTGGAAATTGATTTTCAATTTCCAGTCATCGCAATATTGTTGAATCTTGTCAAAGTCACGCTGCAAGAGAATTCTGATGACCTCGACTTTTGGAGCCGTTCTGTACGCTACAAGGTCATCGGCATACGCAATCGCATGAGCAAGACAACCTATCAGATCGCTGGTGTAAATACTAAAGAGGATCGGCGAGTTCACCGCTCCTTGCTGTAGACCATTTTTTATATCAAATGTTGTGGTAGAAGTTACATTGCCACTTTTGACAACAAACTTTCTACCATTAAGCATGTCATAAAGAATGTATAACAATGGTTTACTTATGCCAAGTCTGGTCAGCTTCAGATAAAGACCCTCTAACCAAACGGTGTCGAAGGCCTTTTCCAAATCAACCAAAACGGCACCCGTGCATTGATTCTTAGCTTTGTTCCATTGGATATCAGAGACTAGCTTAGACGCAGCATGAATGGTGTCATACCCCGCGTTAAAGCCAAACTGATTATCCGGAATAATATTTTTGTCCTCTGCCCACTTGGTCAGAGCTCTATTAACTTTAGTTTACGACACACAAAATACGTGAATAAAAAAACTTGGGGTTCGCGCGAACCCCACAGTTTTTAATCATTTCTAATTGTTTATTATTTAGTAGGTGATGCATTTTTCTTCTTCATTGAGTTGACAGTTGAGGTGTGCTGCAACTAAAAAACGTATTTGGTTTTCCCAAAATTTAGTAAATATTGTATAAATTTGTGCAAAATAAAGTTTGAAGATTAGCAAAAAGTAAGTTGTAATATTAAAATTTCAAGTTTTATTATTTTTATTCACATTGTATTAATTTGTCAGTGTCTTATTTAGATAGATTATTGAGAAAATTCAATAGACGCAACGAAGATGAAAGGGCAACGGCGTTGAGGGCAATGCTAGACATAAAATCTGATGAAGAGGGCGAGATTGATAATGATCCAGACTATGTGCAAAATGACGCATTTGACGACTGACAGTATTTTAAGTTATGACGTTTTGTATTTAGTTAGGTAGGTTATATGTGGTTTTACTTCTTAGTGGATTATGATGACTTTGACGAAGCTGCGGCAGAGGCATTAGGACCATTAGAAATTTTGCCTGAACCAGATGAATTTGGAAGTGAGCATGATCAGGAACCTTCGACGTGGGCGTCAAATGAAGAGTTTTTTCTTGCCATCAGTGGTCGAAAATGAACGAAAGAGCCGGAGGCAGAAGTTTTGTCTCGTATCCAAGGTAGTAATGTCTTCAGACCTGATGGAACTATTGGCCCTGTGGCAAATTTGCAAAATGCGCCTAGCTTAGTTATTTTCAATCGCATTTCTTGTATACCATTTTCAGCATTGGGGTTCGCACGAACCCCAAGTTTGGTTTGTGACTTTTTTTCAGAAAAAAATTCCAAAAATTTTTCTGAAACCGCTGTGATGGAAAAAAGACAAGAAACGTAAAGAAAAATTAATTTCGTTAACTGAGTTGTTGTCCCAGGTCGAAAATGTGATTTGAAAAAAAGATATAAGCACTCAAACGTGTGCTGGGGTTCGAGCGAACCCCAATTTGTAAACTAGGGTTAAGAACTTTTTCGAATACCTTACTGATACTCGGAAGAAGGCTTATCGACCGGAGATTCGCCGGATTGGAGCTCTCCTTTCCCTTTTTCGGGAGAGGATGAACCACAGCTGTCTTCCAACACACCGGATAATATGCATTATTCAGTGCGTTGTTAAACAATGTGGTGTAAATGTCTACTGCTTCCTTAGGAAGATGTCGCAGTACAATGTTGGGTATACCATCGACTCCTGCTGACTTCTTTTTCTTTAATGATTCGAAGATGAGCTGGAGCTCTACCTTCGATATTAGCAGGGAACTGGGCCCATTTAGCTCGGCGACAGTGGCATTTGCCAAATTGTCGTCATAAAACCTGGTGAAACCAGTGTTCTCAGATCGCCATTGCGTAATGCTGTTTCGAAAGTAGAAATGGTGCACCAGAGCTCTGTTTTCCAGGTCGTGATTTGGGCGAATGCTAGCATTCACCTTATACACTTGCTGGAAAGCAGCCCCTACTGCTTCCACCTTCTCTTGAGGATCTTCAATCATAAAGAAGTCGTCATCAAGGACGGCATTTCCCGGATCTATACCTGCAATGGTAAGTACGTCTTCGTTGTCAGTATTTCTCGGAAGCTTAAGGCAAGGAAGATCGTTTTGATCATTCCTCCTAAAGATTTTATTAATTTGGGGAAACATACTTGGGTCGCTAGAATTAACGGCCCGTATCTTGTTATCCCAGAACAAATTAATAGACAATCTATAGTTCTGCTTAATAAGCAGATTGAGGTTTTTGACCGACGACTTCAGTGTCCTAATCTCCGAGTCGTTTCTGTCAGTAAACCGTCTGTATAATAGTTTGAGTCTTGTAAGCAGTCTACTTTTCTGTTTGTGTAGTGCGTCTATTGTAGCGTTTCTGTATTTTCCAGTTGCGTCTTGTTCTTTGTATCGTGGGATTGTCCTGTCCATCGTTCGTTGTATTGTCTCATCCATTTGACTAAGGTATCTGTCGATCTCAACGTTCGTCAGATTCCTGTCATTTGGTGGCGAAATGTCGTTCGAAACAAGTTCACTCAATAAGGCGTTGGAGAAGCGTTGCCAACGCGTCTTACTGAAATTGTAAGAGTGCGCAGGCACATACTCCTCCAACTCCACAAGCTCGTTCGGAATCCGTATTACGGCGGCAAGTCCGCAGTGGTCACTGTCGTACTCCACCGTCCGTAAACAGTTTCTTGTTTGACCCATAGCGTCAGTTATTGTCAGTCTTGAGTCTAGCAGAAGTAGATCCAGAAAACCACCGCTTCTTGGAAACGATGGTCTATCAGTAGCTAATAGGTCGATCCTATACTCAACGTTGTATCGACCCATCCAATTGAAAAGATGGTATCCTCTAGGATTTTGTATTTGATTTCCCCAATCTTCATGTCTGGCATTCAGATCTCCGGCCATGAGATAATAATTTTCTTCCGAGTTGAGGCGAAGACATTCGAAAAGTTTGTCGAGCTCTGATATAAAATTAGCAGGCTGAGGTGCTTCTGGTGCGTACGCCGAGATCACGTACATTCACTTCCCCTGTCGGAGAGGAATGCAAATGATGCAGGCTTCTAGCAACCCGAATCTGCGCACTTCATTATTATAAATTACCTTATGACAAATGCCTTTTCGTATGAAGATTGCGACACCACCCCCACGAGTGGAGTTGGGTCGATCTCTCCTTACGATATTGTAATTATTATGAGTCAGTTTGTGCTTCTGGTTTAGCTTGGTTTCGCTAGCCAAGAACACATCAGGACTTTGGTCTTTAAGCAAATGAAAGAGATTTGCTCTGCGTTCGGTCCTAATCAGTGAATTTACATTCACAGCTAGGATCTTAAGGGGTCTCTCAAACAGCGCGCCTTTAACCTTTATGCGCTTGGACGGGCAAAAAAGAGTAGAGGCAATCTACCCTTTCTGCCTGTTCCCGGATCTGTTTTTGGACGTCAGCAAGCATACTTGCAATGGTATGCAGCGCCTTCATGACATCTTCCTGCACCGTTGGAGCTGTAGGCACTGGGGCCTGTGGGGCTACCTTTGGTGTAGGTTGTACCGTACTTCTTCTCCCCGTCGTCATTTGGGCGAAGGAGATCTGAGGTGTAACGGTCTGTGAGGGAGGACGCACTACTGGGCGACTAACCTCAACTTTTTTGTTACCGGCTTTTTTTAATTTCTTGAGCTCTTGGTACTTCGGGCATCCCAGATAACTTGCAGGGTGCCCGGAGCCCTTGCAAAGAGCACATTTAAGCTGGGCCCTATCTTCGACCCTTACTTCCCCGAGTTTACACTCTCCCTTTTTGTGGCCTTCTGCGCATTTCACGCAAATAGGATCCATATTACAGTTTCCTGCTGCGTGGTGAGGGCCTTGACAATTCGTGCATCGAGGCACGTCGTCTTTGTTATTTAATTTCTCCCAGCGTACAATCTGGTAGTCCAGCACGGTTATCTTGCTTAGACTACTCAGCTTGCTTTGGGGCGAGAGCTGAACTAAAAATATTGGGAGGCTTCGTTTCTCCCGTCTTGACCTCACTGTGGTGAACGGCTTGACCCTGATAAACTCGAGGTCGTCGCTCGCCACTCTACGGAGCTCATCTAAGAGCCCCTCCGGTTCCGTAGAGGAATCAATACCCTTAAGGACCATAGTTTGGAACCTTAGGGGTGAAAGTATAATACTCGGTGGATGCTTTTTTTAATAAATCTTTTATTTCTTTGTGATCCTTCAAATTGAAGCACTGAATAGCGTGCTTCAGATCACTATATCTTTTTACCGTAAAACGATCACCTATGGCCAACAAGTTTATTGTGTCCTTAATATCCATCTTGTAAGTGTAGATTGGTGGCACCTTTTCTTTCTTTGGATTGAGCTGTGGCTGCTGCTGTTGACTCTGCTGCTGTTGTTTCTGCGGCTGTTGTATCTGCTGCTGTTGTTGTTTCTGCGGCTGTTGTCTCTGCTGCTGTTGTCTCTGCTGCTGTTGTTGTTGTTGTTGTTGTTGTGGTTGTTGTATTTGTTCTTGTTGCTGCTGTGGCTGATTAGGTGGCAGCTGTTGTTGTTGCTGCAGCTGTTGCTGCTGTGGTTGTTGTTGCTGCAGTGGCTGTGGTGGTTCATCAGCAACTGCTTTTTGGGCAGCTTTTTGAGCCCGCTGCTTTTTTGGCTTTGCAGCTGAGGCCGCTGCTTCATTTTGTGCTACATTTTGCTGTTGTTGTAGCGTCTTTTGAAGATCTAGAGCCTTTTGTCGCTCTTGCTCTCTACGGGCATCTTGTTTTGCTTTGAGCGCAAGCACCATGTTGGTGAGGTGGTCTATTTTGGCTGTTAAAGCTTCAATCGCCTCGTCCTCATTTTCTGGCATTTGATCCATGTCTACTGGTGGCGTTAGATCAACAAGATCACTGCCACCGCTGACGCTGACGTAATGCCCTTGTCCACCATCTGATATGTAAACTATATCTTCAGGGACATTTTCGTCATTGGTTTCGGCTTCGCCGTCGTCATAATCGTCGTCATCATCATCCTCTTGGGAGCTACAAATCTGCCGCTGTATTTTGGCAGCTGCCGATTTTTTGGCCGGCCGTTCCAATTCTTCCTCCTCTCCGGCTATCAGCTTCGCTGGGTTGGAGGCACGATGTCTTTCGACCAAATTCGGAGTTGGCTTAAGTTTTCGCCGTCTAACTCTCTTCCTTCTTGTCACCAATTGAAAGGCGACCTCTTTATCCAATGCTGAATTGTTGCGTGTAGATCCAACATTTTTATTTAATTTTGCTGCTGCTGCTGCTGCGCTTCTCGTTTTTCCCAATGCCGTTGCTATGCCAGATGGCCCAGCTACATTGGAACTTGTTGTTTTTTGGACCGTTGTCCCCGCTATTTTGGCTGGTGCATTGACGTCAGCACCAACATCCGATGCCTCAGTCAATTGCTCCATAATCCAGTTATGCTGGTACTGTTGTTGCCGTTTTTGGTGCTTATCCCAGTATTTTAATAAAAAAAAGACCTTGTTGGCCCTGACCGGGATCGAACCCGGGATCTTCTGGTTCGGAGTCAGCCACTCTACTAACTAGGCTAACTCGCCACTTGGAAATTGATGTCTAAAATTCAAACTTGAACACTACCGATTCTACTTAAAGTCTGCAGAGGAAAAGTCGCCAACGATGTGCACTCTTCCGCAGTTGAAGCACGACTGACTATTTTTTTTTGTACCTCGATTGCCATTCACATTTTTTAAACTTTATTCCTACTTTTGTATTTTCTACTTATCATATTATTACTTAACTTAAGCTTTTCTTATACTTAACATATTATCATAATGTACTCTATAATGAAGAATATTTATTTTTGGCGCTTCCCGCCAAGGGGGGCACTAATGTTCATGCATATTGCAGTCTGTTCGATCTAAAGAAAAACAATCAACAGTAACATAATATCAATATTGATAAAAAATAGTAATATTTATTTTTTCACCACACTTGAATACACTTCAAAAAAGATCGAACAGATTGCATGTGCAGGAACCCCTTCTTTTAGTCATAAGCATTTGCAATCTTTTTTTTCATTCTCAATGTTGTCTGCCTGCACTCGCTTTACCTGAACACCGAACTTGTCGAGTTGTAGAGGCTTAAGTAGGGTCAAAGATTCTTGGGGCACTGTGTCACTAGAAGAGTCCTGAAAACCAAAGGGTGTTCTCACCTCATCCCCACCCTCTACTTCCCTCCCCATCCTATCCACAAATCCCTCCTAATTCACTACCTATCCCCCTCCCCCCCCCCTTTTCCAGGGTGTCATGTGACCCGTGCTCATTGGATGGTTTGCAGCCAAAGTATACCGGTTGTATTCTAACGGAACCTCTTTGAAACAGGCAAAATCAAAGAGTAAGAGCCTTATCTGCTACAGGGGTGTTGCAGGTGGACTTAATTTCCAAATGGACCAAAAATAATTGAATGAAATAAACAAAAAAACAAAAAAAAAAACATAAAAAACAAATAAGCCAAATGAGTTCGGTTCACCTTTTAAACCGGGCGACAGCACGGCGCTAAAGCTTTCTTGAGTTAGTTCTCCTGCAACATTGTGCAGTGCATGGCCCCTCTACAAGCGGTGTCTGCAGCGAGGTGAGAGTAGGCAAAAATCTCTCTAGGCATGGGAATGGGACTAAGGATACACCTGGTCTCATCACCACTCCTGAGGCCACAGGGGTTAAACCTCTTCCGAAGGGTATAGATTTTCAAGGCAGAAGAACTACTAAGGTCAAACCTGGTAGGCCTTCTGCTTCCAGCACCCCGGGGGGTAACCCTCCTCTTAGGAAAGTACAACGGAGCATAGCTCCCTCGAATGTCCTTTATAAAAACCGTCGCAATGCTGAACGGTCTCGACAACTCATAAAAGCGATTCCAGAGAGTGATAGAACCGTCCAGCAGAAAGACAAATTAAGCTGGGTCTTGAAAGTATTGACTGAGGACATAAAGCCTGAGGACTCTACGTCCAAAAGAAAGAGGTCAATGGAGGAGGCTGCACCAGTTAACAAAAAACCAAAGGGGAACAAAAGCAACCCTCCCTATCCTTTTTGGGCTCGTAAAGCAAAAATATTTCAGCGACGCCTTGAAAGGCAAAATAGTCATCGCTGTTATTGACAAGAGCGATCCCGATGGCACGATCTCGTCCGAAAGATGGCAGCAAGTGAAGATGAAGCTCTCGGCTAGCTTCTTAAGTTTAATGCTGGCAAATCCTGGTACACCTCCCGTCACTAGTGATGGAGGCTGGTACCAGGGGCATGTCAAACTAGTTGTCTGTGAGGACTAGAGATCGTGTGATCTGTATAGGTTTGCGATCGGTAGTCTTGGGGAAGTATGGCCAGGAGCAAATCTTGAAGTGTAGCAAAGGAGGATATCCCGAGCAGACCCAGGACTCGCACCTGGATCCCAGCTGAACCCTCCGCGTGGGATGATATCATCCAGATCATCAGGGTAAGCAACCCGCATACACCTACTGACAACTGGAAAGTCGCCAAGCTCGATGAGCAGAAGGGTCTTTATAGATGCGCGCTAATTGTGATCAATAAGGAGTCTCTTGCCCATTTGGCAAAGACCCAAGGTGTGATTAGGTATGGATTCGAATCTATAACCGCAAAAGTTTACATCCCTCGCTCTCTGATAACGAGGTGCTTATGTCGGAGGCATCGACTTCTATACCCGATAATGTGAGGATCACCTTTCCTTCCATGGGTGAGGAGGCGGACGATGTCTCTGACTCATCATCCTCTAAAAGCAAAACGTTGTCTTCTCTTACCTTTGACCAACAGTTGATAGTAGAGACGTACGACTCTTTAAAAGGCTCTCTGAATGAAGACGAACTTCTCGGTTCATCTTCAGATGAAGACCTGAACCACACAGTGGTGGAGGCTTCTCTGCCTGATTGTAGCAACAATGCTGCAATTAGTTCAGATTAACCTCCAGCACTCCAAAAAGGCTTCGGCGTCACTCCTCCTTCAGCTGACAAACAATGGGGAGGACATAGTCCTGATCCAAGAACCATGGATACACAACAACCAGGTCCGTGGACTCAGGACTCCGGGATACGCACTGTATGCATCAGACAAAGGTAACTTGAGGTCATGCAGTATGGTGGAAAGTAGCATTAAAGTATTCTTCTCCCTAATTTCAGCGACCAAGATACGACTGCTGTAAGGCTAGAGACGGCTAAAGATTGTTACTGGCTGGCATCGGCATATCTTGCCCACGACCTACCTATCCCTGGTGATAACCTAGATAGGCTAGTCAAAGAAGCTGAAGCAACAAACACTGCTCTCATTATCGGAAGTGATGTCAACGCCCATCATACAGTGTGGGGCAGTTCTAATATAAACAGTAGAGGTGAGTTACTTTTTGATTTCATCTTAAGCACTAACATGTTACCATGTTACCCGAAAATTGCACTTCAAAAGAAAAAAAAAAAAAAAATATTAAAAGTTTTATTTTTTAAACTATCGATTTACCCACTTCAGTCTTTAATTTCTTTTTTTTCTTTGTAGGAAAAGTAAAAGACCTCGCTCTCATTAGAATATAAAAAAAATAACTTTTCTGTTCATTCTACTAAACTTTTCTCATTTTAAATGATTTTTTTGAAACAAAACAATTATCAATTTAAATAGGTAAGTGAAAATAATTAAAAAGTTGCAAGAAAAATTATTTCGAACTCTTTAATACTCAAATATTAAGAAAAATTATACAAAAGATTGCGGAATACCTGAACTTTGAAGATATAAACTCATTTCACTTGTTATTAAAGTTCAATTCAATTTGGCTCAGTGCTAATGCAATACTAAGAGATATTAAATAAGCGGCTATTATTAAAGTACATGTGTGTTCCTTTTATTGATGCTTAAATAAAACACACCACTGGGTTGCACATATCAGCTTGAATTTTTGAAAAGAAAGATATGGGTAGTTTTCAAGGATTTTTCATGTTACCTACTTTTTTTGTTAAAAACAATTTTATTTATTTTTAAGAGACTGACACAATAATATTTTGATCGAATTCGGGTAAGCTGTTTACGATCAGGTCAAATTTTTAAGAAAATGGTTTTCTGAGAAGGGTCTTATTAAGACTGTGTTGCAAGCTGGATTTACTAAGACTTTGTTCCAAGTTGGAATTAAACAGGCCAAGATTTTAAGGCTGTAGAAACCGAACTGACAGACTGAACTATTTGATGAATTTTGTATAGATTTTCCTATAATTAATTTATAAAGTTTCACTGTAACTTAATTTTTACTTGCTCTATAGGGCACGTAGAAAAAAAATTGAGGTTTTAATGAAACATGACATTACGATGATAGAGAAGCCCAAAAAAGTGGTTTTCGCCATATCGTCCGTTGGTCTGTCTGTGCGGATGTGCGCTTTTTCACGCCATGCTACAACCTTAACGGCTTGAAGGATTTTCTTCAAACTTGATATATACCAATTTGAAGAAAACAATTGCCCAGGTATTTTTATTTCGTTTTAGCCCGGCTCAAACTGGTACCTTTCAAGTAACGGTTTTTTTTTTCATGTTGGATTTTCTCCAAAATGGTTCTAAGGATTTTTATTAAACTATTAAACTCAAAATTTAGCTAACTTTTAGCATTTCTAACGAAACTGAGTTTTTCGAATGGTCGTAACGAAAACCAGGTTTAAACGGCTTTTTTCAAATGGCCATACGTTCGCAACAGCTAGATTGAATTGACTCAAATTTCGTTTGACATAGTTCTTCATAGTTTTCTATAGATTGGTTTTATACATTTTTCGGTGAAGCCTTTCTAAACGGTGGCTTTCATACAACGACCTGTTGAGTTTTAGCCAATATTTTTCGATTTTTACTTTTTAATTTGCTCAAAAATGGCTCTAACGATTTTGATAAAACTTTGTGTGTTATATTCTTGTAGTTTTTTTAGGAGAACTGCATTATTCATTTTTGGCTAAAAATGCATAACGGATATCTGCTCACGGCTTTTTTTTCAAATGGCCATAGGTTATTAACGGTAATTTAGAATTCACTTAAACTTTGTTTGGTATAGTTCCTTACAGCTTCCTATCAGATGGCTTTGCATTTTTTTCAGTTTTTTCTTTTTTAAGTGGTGGCTCCTATACAAAGAGCCACTAGGTTTTGGACAATTATATCTTTTTTCAAATTCCGTATTTCCAAAACTCTTTTATTCCACTTTTTTCCAAAGATGCGTTAACTATGAGAAAGTGTTCTTTGGACCGGCCCCAATCTAAGTATTTAGCTCAGATTTATCAAAACTTGTTATTGCGTATACTTTTGAGCACTACAAAAGTGAAGTTTTTTTTAAAACTACACTATTCATCTCAGTCGTTCAATTCAAAACTCATCTATTCCCATACAAACCAAACTTTGCAAGAAATTCTTCTTTTCCTAAGCAAATCAAAGTAGTCGCTTTCAAAACTCGTGTATTTTAATGACATAAAAAAAGGCGGGAATTTTCGTTGTTTTGCGAATATTCATGAAATAAGTTAACTTTTCTGAAGAAGGGCAAGAAGAAATTAAAGATCTTCGTATTAACTTTTAAAGTTTTTATTTGTTTTTGTTTCTTTTTTTATAAATTATTTAAATGCTGTTAAGCTATTTTTAAGTTTTTTTTTAATAAATATTAAATTTTTGTGATCTCCCCAAAGACTATAGGTTTAATGTTTTTAGTTAAGTATTTTTACTTGCGATTATAGGTACTATAAGGCAAGTTATGCATTCGTCGAAAAAAAAGTTTTGAGATAACAATCAAACATGACATACGATGATAGCGAAGACAAAAAAAGATGGTCTAAAAATTCTGTCTGTCTGTATGCCTGTCTGTCTGTCTGTCTTTCTGTCTGTCTGTCTGTCTGTCTGTCTGTTTTTATATATAGACACCTACAGCCCAAACGGGATGGCTGAATTGCTTCAAACTTGTTACATAGAGTTTTTTAGGTATTGTACGGAGGTGAAATTGAAACTTTTTTTTAGCTCAAAAAATAACGGTAGGTACCTGCCATATAACCGTTACGTAAAAGCTTATTTTTTTTTTCAAAAACGGCTTTAAGGGTGGGTCTACCTCAGAACAGAACTTAAACGCCATGTAAATTGTGTTCTATGTGGTAGTGCGATATTCTTTTCTCTTCGTTATATTGTTTTTGGTACCTACTCATTTACTCTTGTTCTCTTTTCAAAATAATTTTGTGATCGTCCGCATACGCAGTGAACTCACAATAATTATTATTCTCAAAGCGGTGCGGTGCGGTGGTGGCGCGCACCGCCGCGCCGGCTGCAGCCACAGTAGTAGAGGAGGTACAGGCAGTGGAAAGGAAAGCAGAGGGAAAAGATTATTGGCATTGGACGTTTTAGTAGGGGATACTTTTTGTGTGTGTCTTTCTGTGGGTTTCGTTGTTGTCCTTTCGCTTTGATTTAGTAATGCGATATGCGATGACAAGTTTTATTCTCTCTGTATGGAAGGGTGAAGGGATTTTTTTTTCAATTTTTTTTCAAAACACAGTAGCTAATAGCTAAATGTGGGTAATTTTTTTCTATTTTCGTTTTGTTGTTGTTTTTTTTTTCATATTTTACTTGCTGTTGCTGCCATAACAGTGACAAAAAAAATGTGAACTCGTTTGGGACTCGATCGAAATCTTGATGAAGGTCAGGACTCAGGAGTCAGGACACATAAAATGAACATGCATAGGTAGATAGGTAAACGTTACATTATATTTAATGTAGGTATATGTAGGTAGGTATGTACATTGATATCGTTGTTTTTTTTTTTAAGTTGCATGTAACAAAAGTGTGAGGTAGGTCAATATAACTATTTGACCTGTTTTAAAATTGCTTATGGGTTTATTGCAAAGGGAAAAGAATAATTTGAGTACCTAGCTATATATCTATTATTATTGAAACATTGTTACTTTTTACTTGCGATTATAGGTACTATAAGGCAAGTTATGCATTCGTCGAAAAAAAAAGTTTTGAGATAACAATCAAACATGACATTACGATGATAGTGAAGACGAAAAAAGATGGTCTAAAAATTCTGTCCGTCTGTATGTCTGTCTGTCTGTCTGTATGTATAGAGACCTACAGCCCAAACGGGTGGGCCGAATTGCTTCAAACTTGGTACCTATATAGACTTTTTTAGGTATTGTGCAGAGGGGAAATTGAAATTTTTTTCTTAGCTCAAAAAATAACGGTACCTGCCATACAACCATTACGTTAAAGCTTATTTTTCTCAAAAACAGCTCTAACGATTTCTATTTAAAAAAATCAGTGTTGCTTTTTAGGTACGACCAATCATATGGCTGAAAAAAAAGTTTTAAAAAATGGCTAAGAACGGTACTTTCCATAGGACCGTTTTTTTTTGCTTTCGACTAACTCGAAAACGACTCAACCGATTCTTTCGAAATCTTACACACATAAAGCTGTAGGTAGCTCAATTTGTATTGCATACCAATATTTTTGAAAAATATTTTTTTGTATTTTTAAAAGCATTTTAAAAAAAAAATTAAAAAAATTAATATTTTGAAAACTGCTTATTAAATTTTTTTCTAAAAATTTTAAATAAATGTATTTGTTGAATACCTATAAACTGGCGTTTTTTAATTTTTTGCAAATATTCATACAATCTGCAATAGAATGCTTATTCCAAAAACCCTTCTGTAGGACAATAATAATACTACGTACCAAATTTGAAGCGAATCGGTCTAGCCGTTTAGGCTGTAGGTGCCGATACAGACATTATTTTAAAAATAATTTTAAAACTAGTTTTTTTCAAAATTTTACGTCATTAAGTATTATTTTTGTTCTCAGAATTCAATGCTCCCATTAATTTTAAATCCAACACTGAAAACCGTATGGCTCTATGACTTTTTGTTGCCAAGCTATTCAAAAATAACCGAACCTACTTCTTCTACATACGATAAGAAAACACACAATGTGTATTGATATCTATGTATATGTATGTACCACCGCAACGACCAATGCTTCTCCGACCTTAGTACATATCTATTTATCGATATGACAAAGGACCTCTCCTCGCACACGATATTTAGAAAATCACTCGAATACCTATTTATGCGGACGACAATATTTTTTTATAACCACAAATTAAAAATCATCTATCGATTTGTCACCAAAATTGTCCGAATCATTCAAAAATGCATGGAACAATGATCTTATAGGAACAGGTACAGCTCATTTTTGTGTTGGTATTCAAATTTCAAAGAAAAGGAAAAACCAAAATCAAACCAACAAAAAATCAAATAAGAAAAAATGAGAAATACTCTCTTACAAAGAGGTTGCAATAAAAGAGAATCTATGTTAACGCCATTAATTGTGGTGACAATTTCGTGAACTACATTTTCATAAGTGTGAAATTTTTGTTCAAAAAAGGTAAAAAAGATACTTTTTTAAAATAAGATAGTAAAGTGACTTCAAATGATATAATTTTTCTTTAAATTGATACAAAAAGAAAAAATTCCAAAAAAAAATAGAAAAATAATAACAAAACGATAAAAGTTTTCCCTACTTACAAAAACGAGTGAGTATGTTAACATATTAAATTGCTATTTTAAGCACATAAAAAAAAAAAAAAAAAATTAAATGTTTCTATAGCTTGCTTCCAAATTAAACAAATATTATTATAATTTTTTTTTTTTACCTAAATTGAAATAAATAAGCGGTTTACAAAGCGTCCCATATGAAAAATATGCTATTTTTTGTTTTGGGTCTTCCTAGACCGGTAAATTAAAAAAAAGTAAATATTTATCGATGTTCATGATAACATCTAGTTTCAATGATATTAAAAAAAATTATCTTGGTCGATTTGGTTGAACATTTTACAAACTGCGCTTGTCTAAAGAAAAAAAAGACCCCTTGGTTGACCTCAATTTTATTATATATATATAAAAAAAAAAAAACTTTGGTTTCTATAACAAATAGAACTTATTTATTCTGATTAAGAAACTGAAGCAAAAGAAAATAAAAAGTTACTTAACAGAGGAAAATTAAGAGGACATAATAATTTGTGTCTAAATTTTACGAAAAATTTAAAGTTTTTATCTTTTGAAAGTATAAATATCATGATAAATAATTATTTGATGATAAGCATATCTGCTCACATTTGTTGACTAATTAATACATTTTATTTCATTAAAATATCTTTTCAAATGTAGGAGATATATTAAGTTTTATGCACGCACTACCCTACATTTACATGGGAGACCCACCCTTAACGATTTCGATTTAAGAAAATCAGTGTTGCTTTTTAAATACGATCAATCATATGGCTGAAAAAAAGTTTTAAAAATGTCTAAGAACGGTACCATAGGACCGTTTTTTTTGCTTTTGACTATCTCGAAAACGACTCAACCGATTCTTTCGAAATTTCACAGATATGTGTATATTTTTAGGTAGCTCAATTGGTACTGCATACCAATATTTCTTAAAAATATTTTTTGTATTTTTAAAAACATTTAAAAAAAATTTTTAAATTAATATTTTGAAAAGTGCTTATTAAATTTTTTTCTAAAAATTTTAAATAAATGTATTTGCTGAATACCTATGAACTGGCGTTTTTGAACCGCTTAACAGATTTTTATAAATTTATTTTCATAAATTTTAATTTATCCAAGAAATAAAATGGCTTACTTTTTTTCAGCTCAAATTAGTTTAAGTATTATTATTTAAGAATTTTGAAACATTTATTTTTATCAAAATTTCTAGCCTCTAGACCAATGTCACAAATTAGAGCAAGTTCGGGCTACCCAGTCGTGCATTTTATGTTTGTATAGTAATAAATAATTAAAATAAGATAATTAATTAAATCTTTAAAAAGTTTTTTTTTCAAAACTCCTTTATTCCTAAAATGGTTGAATCAAAAGTCAACTATTCCAATCGTGATTTTCAAAACTCTTCTTTTAAAAATTTAAATGATTTTTTTGTAACTTTTAGGTCTGTCTTAGAGGTTTAAAACCATAGAATATAGGTAAAGATTATTAAATACTTATAAGTTTGCCTTCAAACGAACAGCCAATATCATTTTAGCAACTTCTAAGAGCTTTTTTCATTTTACTCAAAATTCTCAAAAGTGGAATAGAAGAGTTTTTAAATTATACCCCTCATATGTAATTTTAGATATTCTCAAAAACAAGCAGACATGAAACAATTCTCTGTTTTTGTGATAGATTCAAAGTTCATATAAGCATTTGCATTGACCACAAAAAGCCAATTTAGCACTTCATTTCATAATTTTGATAATAATTGGTTTAAACTTTTTTTTAAATTTTTTTTGTATGTTTTGAGTTTATAATATATACATAAACATATAATATAATAATTGTATATTATGATGGTACTATGGTCACATTACCTATTACTATAAATTTGTTTTTAACAAATTATTTTAGAAATTAAAAATGTTATTCTTAAAGATGAGTCACAGTCAGGTCCTTTTACTGAATATTTGGACACCCCAAAAGTTGTGTGTGTATTATTGAATCGCTTTGCAACAATAATATAAAATCCAAAAGTATATACGGAAAAAGTATGATACAAAATAATTCATTAGATTTTTACTGACAAAAAACTAAAACCTTAGCCTTGTCACTCTTATTAAAATTATCGTATAGATAAGTCGAAAAGTCCTGCCATATCAACTTTTAAAATATCGTAAGATTTTTAAGTAGTTAAAGCGAGTTTCGCTATGACAACATTTATACATTTTACCATGTTACCCGAAAATTGCACTTCAAAAGAAAAAAAAAAAAATATTAAAAGTTTTATTTTTTAAACTATCGATTTACCCACTTCAGTCTTTAATTTCATTTTTTTTCTTTGTAGGAAAAGTAAAAGACCTCGCTCTCATTAGAATATAAAAAAAATAACTTTTCTGTTCATTCTACTAAACTTTTCTCATTTTAAATGATTTTTTTGAAACAAAACAATTATCAATTTAAATAGGTAAGTGAAAATAATTAAAAAGTTGCAAGAAAAATTATTTCGAACTCTTTAATACTCAAATATTAAGAAAAATTATACAAAAGATTGCGGAATACCTGAACTTTGAAGATATAAACTCATTTCACTTGTTATTAAAGTTCAATTCAATTTGGCTCAGTGCTAATGCAATACTAAGAGATATTAAATAAGCGGCTATTATTAAAGTACATGTGTGTTCCTTTTATTGATGCTTAAATTAAACACACCACTGGGTTGCACATATCAGCTTGAATTTTTGAAAAGAAAGATATGGGTAGTTTTCAAGGATTTTTCATGTTACCTACTTTTTTTGTCAAAAACAATTTTATTTATTTTTAAGAGACTGACACAATAATATTTTGATCGAATTCGGGTAAGCTGTTTACGATCAGGTCGAATTTTTAAGAAAATGGTTTTCTGAGAAGGGTCTTATTAAGACTGTGTTGCAAGCTGGATTTACTAAGACTTTGTTCCAAGTTGGAATTAAACAGGCCAAGATTTTAAGGCTGTAGAAACCGAACTGACAGACTGAACTATTTGATGAATTTTGTATAGATTTTCCTATAATTAATTTATAAAGTTTCACTGTAACTTAATTTTTACTTGCTCTATAGGGCACGTAGAAAAAAAATTGAGGTTTTAATGAAACATGACATTACGATGATAGAGAAGCCCAAAAAAGTGGTTTTCGCCATATCGTCCGTTGGTCTGTCTGTGCGGATGTGCGCTTTTTCACGCCATGCTACAACCTTAACGGCTTGAAGGATTTTCTTCAAACTTGATATATACCAATTTGAAGAAAACAATTGCCCAGGTATTTTTATTTCGTTTTAGCCCGGCTCAAACTGGTACCTTTCAAGTAACGGTTTTTTTTTTTCATGTTGGATTTTCTCCAAAATGGTTCTAAGGATTTTTATTAAACTATTAAACTCAAAATTTAGCTAACTTTTAGCATTTCTAACGAAACTGAGTTTTTCGAATGGTCGTAACGTAACCAGGTTTAAACGGCTTTTTTCAAATGGCCATACGTTCGCAACAGCTAGATTGAATTGACTCAAATTTCGTTTGACATAGTTCTTCATAGTTTTCTATAGATTGGTTTTATACATTTTTCGGTGAAGCCTTTCTAAACGGTGGCTTTCATACAACGACCTGTTGAGTTTTAGCCAACATTTTTCGATTTTTACTTTTTAATTTGCTCAAAAATGGCTCTAACGATTTTGATAAAACTTTGTGTGTTATATTCTTGTAGTTTTTTTAGGAGAACTGCATTATTCATTTTTGGCTAAAAATGCATAACGGATATCTGCTCACGGCTTTTTTTTCAAATGGCCATAGGTTATTAACGGTAATTTAGAATTTACTTAAACTTTGTTTGGTATAGTTCCTTACAGCTTCCTATCAGATGGCTTTGCATTTTTTTCAGTTTTTTCTTTTTTAAGTGGTGGCTCCTATACAAAGAGCCACTAGGTTTTGGACAATTATATCTTTTTTTCTATACATGATAATAGCGGAAATTGGTTTTAACAGTTTTATTAATTGGCCATAAGTGGACACTTATATCATTAATAGCACCCAAAAGATGACATCTAAATTTCAAATATTAAAGGTTTCTTAATGTTAGCTCCCGTATATCGGTTTTTCCAGTTTTGTTTTTAATTTTTTACCAATTTTTTCAAGAATAAGTTGTTTTATTGCCCCCACAGAGCGTACGTGCGACCCAGTCATGCATTTTATTTTTTTACGAATGCGTAACTTGCCTTACGGATTCTTTAATCGCGTGTTCAAAATGCAGCAATTCGTTGATTACAATAAGGTTACAAAAATATTTGCTCTCACCTATCTGATAAACATCTATACCCCTCCATTTTTTCCTGGGCAGTCAGTAGCTTAGATAACTTCTTGAAATGAAATAAAATGCACGACTGGGTCGCACGTACTTGCTCTGTGGGTGCAATAGTACGATGAAAACAAACTTTTCGATCAATGAGAACAACTCATTTTTGAAAAATTTGGTAAAACCTAAAAAAATTTGACTAAAACTGAAAAAACCGATATACGGGAGCTAATGTTAAGAAATCTTTAATATTTAAAATTAAGACGTTATCTTTTGGGTGTTATAAATGATACAAATGTCCACTTATGGCCAAATTAATAATACTGTTAAAAGCAATTTCCGCTATTATCATGTATAGCCAAAAACTAAAAATGCAGTTTTGTTTGAAGTATTCTATGTATGTTACATACAAAGTTTCATACAAATCAGGGGAGCCTTTTTTGAGTAAATTAGAAAAAATGAAAAAATTGGCCAAAATCTAGTGGCTCATTGTATAGGAGCCACCATTTAAAAAAGAGAAACTGAAAAAAAATCAATGCCATCTGATAGGAAGCTGTAACAGAGAGAAGATACTATAGAGAGAGACAACTTTCCTCGCCTCCGTTCCCGCAAAGATTTTTGTTTACATTTTTTATAACGAGTTGAATTCCTATCGGTGTATACATGTTTTCACCTCAAGAACAAAAAAAAAAAACAAACAAAAAAATCAATCTAGTCAGCGGTGAGATTCTGACATTTGTGACATTTGTGTTTATAAATTGAAAAATGTGATTAGGAAATATGAAGAAGTTTGTTTTATAAATACTTCTTACAAACAATTAAAAGTAAAGAATTTAATTTATAGTTAAGTGGTTTATAGGTTCTCATATCTAACGGATTTACATTTACATTTAACAGCAACAACAAGCAATTTTCCAAATCCAATAAGCTAAAAAATCCGAAACTACATCGAATTAAAGTAGGTATATTTACATCATTAAATTGGAAGTGTTCAACATAAATATTTGTTAAAATATTGTTCAAAAATTTCAGAAAAACTACAATCTAAAAATCCAAACTGGCTACAATGAATAGTTTCTCGGGCGTTGGATCCAATTCGACAAGAATCTGCAAACCAAATCAAAATATACAAGTTTACGTGCGCGTTAGGTAAAAGTTTTCTCATTTAATTTAATAAGTGACTAAGAAAAACAATAAATAAAATTATTCTAGACCACTTAATGCTCGAGAACATGGAATCCGATCATCAGAAGTCATTTGGAAATCGGTGGTTTCGGTTATCCAGCAATGGCTTTGGTCAATTTCAAGAAAATGAAGTTCTCCGTGCTGAAGGGATCCTTCTCAAACGAAGGCATTGATGAGTTCCTTCGTGACATCTCTTACGGTCGTGGACAAACAGCTCCAGTGCGTGGTGCTAAGAAACCAAAAATCAACAGCGTAGATGCATGGGACGGCAAGGATGGACAATTGCCACAGGAGGAGGATATCGATCTGTCTGATATCGATTTGGAAGACGAGAAAGAGGGCAAGGATGAACTGTAGATTTGTTAGGGAGATTGATGTGATATATTCATCGAAGACTGCCTCACCCGCTTCCGTTTAAGAAATGACAAATTAAGAAGCAATCCCAACTCAAGGATATCACTTGGTTTTTGTTTTTGTTTTGTATTTGCTAACAACAGCAACAATAACAAAAAAAAGAACATTGAATGGAAAGAAAGAAAATTGTGAGATTGTGAGATTCTTTCGAAATTTCACAGATATGTGTATATTTTTAGGTAGCTCAATTGGTACTGCATACCAATATTTCTTAAAAATATTTTTTGTATTTTTAAAAACATTTAAAAAAAATTTTTAAATTAATATTTTGAAAAGTGCTTATTAAATTTTTTTCTAAAAATTTTAAATAAATGTATTTGCTGAATACCTATGAACTGGCGTTTTTGAACCGCTTAACAGATTTTTATAAATTTATTTTCATAAATTTTAATTTATCCAAGAAATAAAATGGCTTACTTTTTTTCAGCTCAAATTAGTTTAAGTATTATTATTTAAGAATTTTGAAACATTTATTTTTATCAAAATTTCTAGCCTCTAGACCAATGTCACAAATTAGAGCAAGTTCGGGCTACCCAGTCGTGCATTTTATGTTTGTATAGTAATAAATAATTAAAATAAGATAATTAATTAAATCTTTAAAAAGTTTTTTTTTCAAAACTCCTTTATTCCTAAAATGGTTGAATCAAAAGTCAACTATTCCAATCGTGATTTTCAAAACTCTTCTTTTAAAAATTTAAATGATTTTTTTGTAACTTTTAGGTCTGTCTTAGAGGTTTAAAACCATAGAATATAGGTAAAGATTATTAAATACTTATAAGTTTGCCTTCAAACGAACAGCCAATATCATTTTAGCAACTTCTAAGAGCTTTTTTCATTTTACTCAAAATTCTCAAAAGTGGAATAGAAGAGTTTTTAAATTATACCCCTCATATGTAATTTTAGATATTCTCAAAAACAAGCAGACATGAAACAATTCTCTGTTTTTGTGATAGATTCAAAGTTCATATAAGCATTTGCATTGACCACAAAAAGCCAATTTAGCACTTCATTTCATAATTTTGATAATAATTGGTTTAAACTTTTTTTTAAATTTTTTTTGTATGTTTTGAGTTTATAATATATACATAAACATATAATATAATAATTGTATATTATGATGGTACTATGGTCACATTACCTATTACTATAAATTTGTTTTTAACAAATTATTTTAGAAATTAAAAATGTTATTCTTAAAGATGAGTCACAGTCAGGTCCTTTTACTGAATATTTGGACACCCCAAAAGTTGTGTGTGTATTATTGAATCGCTTTGCAACAATAATATAAAATCCAAAAGTATATACGGAAAAAGTATGATACAAAATAATTCATTAGATTTTTACTGACAAAAAACTAAAACCTTAGCCTTGTCACTCTTATTAAAATTATCGTATAGATAAGTCGAAAAGTCCTGCCATATCAACTTTTAAAATATCGTAAGATTTTTAAGTAGTTAAAGCGAGTTTCGCTATGACAACATTTATACATTTTACCATGTTACCCGAAAATTGCACTTCAAAAGAAAAAAAAAAAAAATATTAAAAGTTTTATTTTTTAAACTATCGATTTACCCACTTCAGTCTTTAATTTCATTTTTTTTCTTTGTAGGAAAAGTAAAAGACCTCGCTCTCATTAGAATATAAAAAAAATAACTTTTCTGTTCATTCTACTAAACTTTTCTCATTTTAAATGATTTTTTTGAAACAAAACAATTATCAATTTAAATAGGTAAGTGAAAATAATTAAAAAGTTGCAAGAAAAATTATTTCGAACTCTTTAATACTCAAATATTAAGAAAAATTATACAAAAGATTGCGGAATACCTGAACTTTGAAGATATAAACTCATTTCACTTGTTATTAAAGTTCAATTCAATTTGGCTCAGTGCTAATGCAATACTAAGAGATATTAAATAAGCGGCTATTATTAAAGTACATGTGTGTTCCTTTTATTGATGCTTAAATAAAACACACCACTGGGTTGCACATATCAGCTTGAATTTTTGAAAAGAAAGATATGGGTAGTTTTCAAGGATTTTTCATGTTACCTACTTTTTTTGTCAAAAACAATTTTATTTATTTTTAAGAGACTGACACAATAATATTTTGATCGAATTCGGGTAAGCTGTTTACGATCAGGTCGAATTTTTAAGAAAATGGTTTTCTGAGAAGGGTCTTATTAAGACTGTGTTGCAAGCTGGATTTACTAAGACTTTGTTCCAAGTTGGAATTAAACAGGCCAAGATTTTAAGGCTGTAGAAACCGAACTGACAGACTGAACTATTTGATGAATTTTGTATAGATTTTCCTATAATTAATTTATAAAGTTTCACTGTAACTTAATTTTTACTTGCTCTATAGGGCACGTAGAAAAAAAATTGAGGTTTTAATGAAACATGACATTACGATGATAGAGAAGCCCAAAAAAGTGGTTTTCGCCATATCGTCCGTTGGTCTGTCTGTGCGGATGTGCGCTTTTTCACGCCATGCTACAACCTTAACGGCTTGAAGGATTTTCTTCAAACTTGATATATACCAATTTGAAGAAAACAATTGCCCAGGTATTTTTATTTCGTTTTAGCCCGGCTCAAACTGGTACCTTTCAAGTAACGGTTTTTTTTTCATGTTGGATTTTCTCCAAAATGGTTCTAAGGATTTTTATTAAACTATTAAACTCAAAATTTAGCTAACTTTTAGCATTTCTAACGAAACTGAGTTTTTCGAATGGTCGTAACGTAACCAGGTTTAAACGGCTTTTTTCAAATGGCCATACGTTCGCAACAGCTAGATTGAATTGACTCAAATTTCGTTTGACATAGTTCTTCATAGTTTTCTATAGATTGGTTTTATACATTTTTCGGTGAAGCCTTTCTAAACGGTGGCTTTCATACAACGACCTGTTGAGTTTTAGCCAACATTTTTCGATTTTTACTTTTTAATTTGCTCAAAAATGGCTCTAACGATTTTGATAAAACTTTGTGTGTTATATTCTTGTAGTTTTTTTAGGAGAACTGCATTATTCATTTTTGGCTAAAAATGCATAACGGATATCTGCTCACGGCTTTTTTTTCAAATGGCCATAGGTTATTAACGGTAATTTAGAATTTACTTAAACTTTGTTTGGTATAGTTCCTTACAGCTTCCTATCAGATGGCTTTGCATTTTTTTCAGTTTTTTCTTTTTTAAGTGGTGGCTCCTATACAAAGAGCCACTAGGTTTTGGACAATTATATCTTTTTTTCTATACATGATAATAGCGGAAATTGGTTTTAACAGTTTTATTAATTGGCCATAAGTGGACACTTATATCATTAATAGCACCCAAAAGATGACATCTAAATTTCAAATATTAAAGGTTTCTTAATATTAGCTCCCGTATATCGGTTTTTCCAGTTTTGTTTTTAATTTTTTACCAATTTTTTCAAGAATAAGTTGTTTTATTGCCCCCACAGAGCGTACGTGCGACCCAGTCATGCATTTTATTTTTTTACGAATGCGTAACTTGCCTTACGGATTCTTTAATCGCGTGTTCAAAATGCAGCAATTCGTTGATTACAATAAGGTTACAAAAATATTTGCTCTCACCTATCTGATAAACATCTATACCCCTCCATTTTTTCCTGGGCAGTCAGTAGCTTAGATAACTTCTTGAAATGAAATAAAATGCACGACTGGGTCGCACGTACTTGCTCTGTGGGTGCAATAGTACGATGAAAACAAACTTTTCGATCAATGAGAACAACTCATTTTTGAAAAATTTGGTAAAACCTAAAAAAATTTGACTAAAACTGAAAAAACCGATATACGGGAGCTAATGTTAAGAAATCTTTAATATTTAAAATTAAGACGTTATCTTTTGGGTGTTATAAATGATACAAATGTCCACTTATGGCCAAATTAATAATACTGTTAAAAGCAATTTCCGCTATTATCATGTATAGCCAAAAACTAAAAATGCAGTTTTGTTTGAAGTATTCTATGTATGTTACATACAAAGTTTCATACAAATCGGGGGAGCCTTTTTTGAGTAAATTAGAAAAAATGAAAAAAATGGCCAAAATCTAGTGGCTCATTGTATAGGAGCCACCATTTAAAAAAGAGAAACTGAAAAAAAATCAATGCCATCTGATAGGAAGCTGTAACAGAGAGAAGATACTATAGAGAAAGACAACTTTCCTCGCCTCCGTTCCCGCAAAGATTTTTGTTTACATTTTTTATAACGAGTTGAATTCCTATCGGTGTATACATGTTTTCACCTCAAGAACAAAAAAAAAAAAAAAAACAAAAAAATCAATCTAGTCAGCGGTGAGATTCTGACATTTGTGACATTTGTGTTTATAAATTGAAAAATGTGATTAGGAAATATGAAGAAGTTTGTTTTATAAATACTTCTTACAAACAATTAAAAGTAAAGAATTTAATTTATAGTTAAGTGGTTTATAGGTTCTCATAACGGATTTACATTTACATTTAACAGCAACAACAAGCAATTTTCCAAATCCAATAAGCTAAAAAATCCGAAACTACATCGAATTAAAGTAGGTATATTTACATCATTAAATTGGAAGTGTTCAACATAAATATTTGTTAAAATATTGTTCAAAAATTTCAGAAAAACTACAATCTAAAAATCCAAACTGGCTACAATGAATAGTTTCTCGGGCGTTGGATCCAATTCGACAAGAATCTGCAAACCAAATCAAAATATACAAGTTTACGTGCGCGTTAGGTAAAAGTTTTCTCATTTAATTTAATAAGTGACTAAAAAAAAACAATAAATAAAATTATTCTAGACCACTTAATGCTCGAGAACATGGAATCCGATCATCAGAAGTCATTTGGAAATCGGTGGTTTCGGTTATCCAGCAATGGCTTTGGTCAATTTCAAGAAAATGAAGTTCTCCGTGCTGAAGGGATCCTTCTCAAACGAAGGCATTGATGAGTTCCTTCGTGACATCTCTTACGGTCGTGGACAAACAGCTCCAGTGCGTGGTGCTAAGAAACCAAAAATCAACAGCGTAGATGCATGGGACGGCAAGGATGGACAATTGCCACAGGAGGAGGATATCGATCTGTCTGATATCGATTTGGAAGACGAGAAAGAGGGCAAGGATGAACTGTAGATTTGTTAGGGAGATTGATGTGATATATTCATCGAAGACTGCCTCACCCGCTTCCGTTTAAGAAATGACAAATTAAGAAGCAATCCCAACTCAAGGATATCACTTGGTTTTTGTTTTTGTTTTGTATTTGCTAACAACAGCAACAATAACAAAAAAAAGAACATTGAATGGAAAGAAAGAAAATTGTGAGATAAGAAAAAAAAGTTAATAAAAAATAGCTTAACACTAATTTTAAGTTATTTAAGAAAATTCATACATTTTTGGTTTATTTTTTTTTTATTTCGATTATACTTGAAAAAAAAATATGGTGTTTCAGAGGATTCTAACATACTAGACATTCCGAGGGCGTGTTAAGCTGATGGTTGCAAAGGGATAAGTATCTTGGTATATGGAAATTTTAACTGATTAAGCCAAGTCGATTTTGTTGGTGAGCTCAGAATTTTGGAAAACTGATTTCAATCTATTTTGTGGGCCAACACAAAGAACTCTTCGAGATGAAAATGTAAAATATTGACAGCTTTGGATGCCTCGAAATATTGAGTGGTTATCATGGTTGGAATAAGCAAGCTGCATTCGATCTGACAACATCTTGAGAAGATGAACCTTGTCAATGCTTTCAATCAGAAACCAAAAATACCACACTGTTAGCCTAATCAACAAGTCAAATACGTATCGCCTTGAAGTCTATTTGGATCTTACTTTTGCTCCAAACGCTTGGTCCACATAATTTCTGAATAATAGATCGTGGTGAATTTTATTTTCGGGTGTTAAGAATCATATAACTGTCTCTTTCTCTCTTATTTAAAAGTCCCTTGATTGTAAGAAAGTACAAAAGAATTCTAAAGTAGATAGTTCTGTTCAGAAAGTTTGTAATTTATAATTTCAGAACTTTTCTTTTCCACTTTTGAGAATTTTGAGTAAAACAAAAAGAACTGTTAGAAGTTGCTAAAATGATATTGACTATTGGTCTGAAGTCAACTTTATAAGTTTGTAATAATCTTTACCATTTTCCTATGGTTTTAAACCTATAAGGCAGACCTAAAAATTATAAAAAATCATTTTAATTTGGATAAAAAGAGTTTTAAAAATAATGTTTGGAATAGTTGACTTTTGATTCAATCTTTATTGGAATAAAGGAGTTTTGAAAGGAACACAACAATTTTTTTTAAGATTTAAGTAATTTTTTTTTATTATATAAAAAAAATAACTTAAAACATAAAACCTTCAGTCTTCAAAGACATCACAAAAATGTTATAATTTATTATATTAAAAAACGAAACTTAAAAATAACTTCACAGCATTTAAATTATTTATAAAAGTAGAAACAAAAACAAATAAAAAACTTTAAAAGTTATTTGCGAAGATCTTAAACTTTTCAGCTTGTTTGGCTGAGAAAATTCGATTTTTCTTTCGCCCTTTTCAGAATAGAACTTTGTTTATATACTCCGATGGCTCCATGATCTATTAATACAAAATAAGTTACTTATTATATAAAAATAATCGCATAAAATCACTATTTTCATCTGCGAGTTACTTATTATATAAAAATAATCGCATAAAATCACTATTTTCATCTGCGAGCTTACCAAAGATGTTTTTTTTTTTTTAATTGGGGGTCGTAGTTATTTCAGAAAAATCCACGGCTGAAATCCAACTGAAGCTTGGGGATAAACAAAAAAAAAAGACCTAGAGGTCAAGTCCAATATCATGTACATATTATGAATCTCCATCCAGGGTATCCCTACTATAGAAAAAGTATATAAAATAATAAAGAAAAAGAAGGTAGATAATCATGTGTCAAACAAAATACACAAACTAAGATGAAAACACATTTCTTAGCAAATTTCCAAATGACCTCATTTCGGCTCTAATGAAAACTTAGTATAAAAACACCATCAATTTCGATTTCCAGCTTTTTCGCGCCATAAAAGAATACAAATAACAAACACTGACAGCTGTCAAAAGAGCTGAGTGAGATATCGAATACAAACATTTTTCGATTTTTGTTCCACTTACAAAATCTCAGAGTTCTCATTTGGTAAAACTACCATAATTTATTTTCACGAATGTTTTTATTATCTGCAAGTAATGTGGCTCCATCTGGCTTAAACTAGATTTAATTCTATATCTCTGTTGTAAATTAACTTAAAATACTAAATCCCAATGGAACACTTTTTTTAATATAGAGCAAATAAAAATTATTCTGAAACTCATATTTCCTGAACATAACCCAACAGCTGACTACATCTGACATTTTCCCGACATGGTGAATAAGTACAGCAACTTGCATCTGTATTGTCCCCACATTTTTTCTATATGGAGTTTAATACAGATGCAAGTTGCTGGCCGAATCGCAGCTTGTAGGCTAAAAGAGAGCCATCGTCGAAGTTGCATCTCTCTATAAGTATCTTCTCTCTGGCTGTAAGGAACTATACCAAACAAAGTTTGAGTGAATTAAATGCAACCGTTGACAACTTATGGCCATTTGAAAAAAAGCCGTTAAAAACAGATCTCCGTTATTTGCATTTTTAGCCAAAAACTAAAAACGCAGTTCTCTTAAAAACACTAAGAGAATATAACACACAAAGTTTAATCCATTTTCGAGAAAATTAGAAAAAACCAAAAAAAATTTGACTAAAATTAAACGGATCGTTGTATGGAAGCCACCGTTTAGAAAGGCTTCAGTGAAAAATTTACTAAACCATTCTATAGAGCACAATGAAAAACCATGTCAAACAAAATTTGAGTTGATTCAATCAAGCCGTTGTGAACTTATGGCTATTTGAAAAAAAAGCCGTTAAAACCTGATTTTCGTTACGACCATTTGAGCCAAAAACAAAAAACGCAGTTTTGTTAAAAATGCTTAAAGTTAGCTAAATTTTAAGTTTAATCAAAATCGTTAGAGCCGTTTTCGAGAAAATCCAAATTGAAAAAAACCGTTACTTGAAAGGTACAAGTTTGAGCCGGGCTAAGACGAAATAAAAAAATCTCGACAATCTTTTTTTTTAAAACTGCTATATGTAAAGCTTGAAGAAAATTCGTCAAGCCGTTAAGACTGTAGCATGACGTGAAAAAGCGCACAGACGCACATACGCACATACGCACATCCGCACAGACAGACCGACGGACATTATGGCGAAAACCACTTTTTTTGGGCTTCTCTATCATCGTAATGTCATGTTTGATTAAAAAATCGTTTTTTTTTTCTGCACGAAACCAATACTTGCCCTATAGAGCAAGTAAAAATGTGATTAAGAATAAATTAAAAAATATTCTAACGATAGGTACCTAATGTTGTACCTACTTTCGTATATTTTAATTTTATAATTGATTTCACAAAGAAGTTTGTTAAAATAAAATAAAGAAAATCCGTGGCCTGAGTGCGTTTCGTCCAAGTATCAACTATGGGCTCATCAGTTAGATGCCGTTCTAAGATGCATTTTGTTTTGTTCGATAAAATCGACACTGTACCTATATAATTTTTAGTGCAAAACTGCACTGTTAATTATTATTTTTTAGGGAGCTTTATAACCAGCATAAACTCTTAAAAATTCCATGCTTGTTTGCCGAAGTAAAAGATGATTAAAATTCAAAGAAAAATATTCAATTGAAAAATTAAATGATTTTCTTTATTTTATTTTAATAATTTAAAAAATCAACTTGGCACATGCTCGAGTTAAATTTAAAAGCAACAACTTTTGTTGTTGTGTTTTCATTTAATTCTTCAATTGAATATATTTTTCTTTGTTTGCCTCCCAGCTGTGATATTTTTATTTTAAATCATAAATTCCATTCGTGCAGGGAAACATTTTGTTTCCAATGTCAACCAAAACTAAATCCAGCATAAGCTTTGACAGGTACAAATTGAGGTAAATGAATTTTTTTTCCATTGTGAAATAGAATATTTTTTGTGAAGTGTGCTTGAATTTTCTTCAATTTTCGTTTAGGAATTATTAATTAAGTAGCGGTATCCGGCACGCGTTGCTACCCCAAAAAAAAAACACTTATTTAATGGGAAATTAAATTTATTTATTTATTTCATCTCAATGCTAGCGCATAAACAATATTTTTGGTAAAAGCGTGCATTTTTCTTGCCTTAACCCGATCGGCCATTCCGGAACTTTCGCTGATGTTTCAAACCGCTAAAAATGTATGAAAAAATTAAAAAAAAAAATTAACCAAAAAATGTTTGTTTTTGCCTGCATTTTGTTTTTGTTTTCCACCCGACCGGCCATTGCGGAGTTTTCGCTGATGTTTCAAACCGCTAAAAAATGTATGAAATAATCGAAAAAAAAAAAATAGAAAATGCAATAAAAAATGTTAAAAGCCTGCATTTTATTTTTGTCTTCCGCCTGATCGGAATTAAACCTTCACTGGAACCATCCCTGGACTAAACTTTATTAACCCCGAAAATATCATAAAATTCCGTTGGGCGGTTAAGGAGTCCATAAAATACATACATACATACACACATCCAATTTTATATATAAAGATTTGTTCAATTGTAGTTTAATTATTTTCAATTTAAGTGCATACCGTTTGTTTTGACATAATTCGAAACTCGATTCCTGTATGCTATCCTATAGGAAACGTGCATTTTGCCGTGATACAAATTAGACTATTGAAATTTCGAACAACTAAACTACCAATACTTATGCAAAAAAACATGTTGATACTTTGCTGTATGAAAAATTAAAACAAATCAATCCCAAACTAACCATACAATTTACCTACTGGATAAATATTAGCCTATGAGCAATTCCAGACTATAATCTATCTCCGTTCCAAATTTTATCCAGATCCCTTTAGCCATTCTGTCGTCATTTCAAAAATTAAATCAAATCTATCCCACGGGAACCATACATTTTACCGGGATAAAAAGTAGCCTTTATGATATTCCGGACTAAATTCTATCCCTGTGCCGAATTTCATCCAAATCCGTTCAGCAGTTCTGGCGTTATTGAGCAACAAACATCGAAGCATCCAAACATACAAACAATTCCAGACTATAATCTATCTCTGAGCCAAATTTCATCCTGAAACGTTTAGCCAAACTGGCGTGATCTCAAAAATTAAAACAAACCTATCCCACGGGAACCATAAATTTTACCGGAGTTAAAGGGAGCCTATTTGCTATTCCAGACTAAATCCCATCTCCGAGCCAAATTTCACCCAGATACGTTTAGCCATTCTGTCATGATTTCAAAAATTAAAACAAAGCTATCCCACGGGAACCATACATTAAACCGGAAAAAAAAGGGGCCTATATGCTATTCCAGACTAAGTTCTATTTCTTTGCCAAATTTCATTCAAATCCGTTCAGCCGTTCTGGCGTTATTGAGCAACAAACATCCAAGCATCCAAACATACAAAAATCGTAACTTTCACATTTGTAATATTAGTAGACATTTTACCGGGATAAAAAGGAGCCTATATGCTATTCCAGACTGAATTCTATCTCTGTGCCGAATTTCATCCAAATCCGTTCAGCCGTTCTGGCGTAATTGAGCAACAAACATCCAAACATCCAAACATACAAACATACAAACATCTTAACTTTCACATCTATACATATAATAAAATTGTAACGGGTCGATGTCTGTACACTGAAGATATAGATGCAAAACTAATATGGGGAGTCTCTATTAGACCCACAGAAGCCAAAACCACCGTTTTTAGAATTTTTGTCTGTCTGTCTGTCTGTCTGTCTGTCTGTATGTTTGTACGCGCATCACGCAAAAACTACTGCATGGAATTGAATGCGGTTTTCGCAGATTTATTGGTTGTTCGCCAACTTAAAATATAGGCTTTATTTCATCGCAGGAATATATCTAATTCTGGTTGTTTTTTTAATATTGCTGCAATGGTACGTTATTCAATGAACTTAACGCAAAATTAAATGATTTTAAGGAAGTTAGCGTCTCACTTACATAATGGCATAAACAAAACGCCACACTTACCTACATATACATGAATAGAAATAAGTTAGTCGTTCTGAATAGAAGTTACATCAAAAACATCATAGATGGCGATATTTACCACCATATAGATACACAATGTCTCATTCAGAGAAAGCAGAAATCGAAAAATAATGTAATCATAAAGAACGGTGAACGAGCAATACTTACGACCAAAACTGATGAAGGGAGCTGCCATAAATAGCAGTATCGGCGCGTAGCATCGTTTTGAAAGGGGGCATTCCAATTAGGTATATAGCTTCAGAACTTAACCCTCCAACTTTGCAATTTTAACCGTTATGATACTTCGAAATAATATTATACAGACGCCAAAAATCTTACGGCTGTAGAGCTGGTAAAGTATGTAGCTTTCATACCACGCATACCCCCATTTTGAACCGGTTGTGCAAAAACAAAAATATACTGAGATACCTACTTTATTCTAAAATCCACGCGTACGAAGTAGCGGGCAAAAGCTAGTTTATAATATTAGTAGGATTATTCAGGAAAGTAAAAAGCTTAGAGATAAAATAAGATAGCGATGCACATTGGTTTTCAATGTCGAGTGGGGTAAAGCATTCCATATTCTACTAGTGCGGCTAAAAAAGAGTTTTTATTTTTAACAGTACGTTCGTAGTTAGGCTCGAGGGTAAATTGATGGGCATTCCTCCATGCACATTGGTTTTGAATGTCGAGCCTTGTAAAGCGTTCCATATTAGTAGGTAAGGTCAGAGTACATCTACAAATGAGTAGGGCCACTCTTCTCACACTAACAACTTCAATCAATACAAGAAAAAACCTAAAAAAAAAACTATTTTAAGTGAAAACAGGCAAGCACGGCCGTCTAAGGCCATACCGGGACCCTTGGACACACAAGAACTTGGGGCCCTGTTGGAAAGTAAATAAAGTGCACGATTGGGTCGTACGAACTTGCTCTAAAGTGCTAAAATGGTCTTGGGGCTTGAGATTATTTTCAAACTTTTCGAAAACATATTCCAAATTTTTTTTGAGTATGCCAACTTCTAGAACTTTGTAGTTTTTATCAGAAAAATAAAATTGAAAAAAATTGATTAGACCGTTTTTGGAAAAAACAAAAAATAAAAAAAAAAATTTAAACTTTTTTAACAAATTCAGAAAAACTTTTTTTGAAAAATTTAAAATTTTCTATTATTTCGTCTATAAAAGGGCTTCCACATTGAAAATTTCATCGAAATTCGTCAAGTGGCTTACGAGAAAATCGGATTTCAAAAAACCGGTCCTATGGGAGGTACCGTTATAAGACTTTTCCTGAAAAATCTATTCCAACCGAAACATAAAGTTTGCACAGAAAACATTATTCAGAAAGTTTTATCAAAATCGTAGGAGCCGTTTTCGAGAAAAATTAATTTTTCACTAAAAATCGTATGGCAGGTACAGTTAGTTTTAAAGCTAGAATGCTAATTCCAAAAACCCCTCTGTAGGACATCATAATAATACTATCTACCAAGTTTGAAGCAAATCGGTCCAGCCTTTTAGGCTGTAGGTGCCGATACAGACAGACGCACAGACAGACAGACAGACAGGCAGACAGAATTGTCGGGCCTACTTTTTTCGACTTCTCTATCATCGTAATGTTATATTTGATTGTCAAAAAAAAAATTTTTTTTTACGAATGCATAACTTGCCTTATAGTACCTATAATCGCAAGTAAAAAAGTAAATGACAAGAAATCAGTTGTCAGTGCTTGTAAATGTGTCTACTTTGTTTATCCCACAGACTTCCAACGATTGGCATTGCGATTTCTCGATTGTCATCGCAAAAGGCAATATGAAGGGAAACTGAGTTCGCTTCAATTGGAATGGAGGATCAGTTAGAATAATCGGATTTCGTGGGATAAAGAAATCGGATAGTTGGTCGCTTTATCCTCGTCGGTCACGCTGTCAGTGGATTTGTGTGAAACTGTATTCGCCAGGGATTTCACTTTAAATTATGACATTCAAGCTATCGACGTCCTAATTTTTCGCTGTTAGTATTACCTGTTCACTAATCCAATTGAAATTTGTATAATTGTGTGCAATGCCGGGAAACACTGTGGTGACGAACTCTACCTTCAAGGAGCAAAAATTTGTTGGGAACGATAACAATCCCATCGAAACATCAACGGGATATTGGCCATTTCCAAGCGCCAGCAGTTGTCTCGAGAATTCGGCAGTCGATGGTTCGCATTGCAATGGACTCTCGTGCTCGAAGTCAATTTCAACTTCTTGTTTCGAATCACTTCATAAATATTTCATCGTTTTGTCAACTGTTTTCAAAGCTCGTTTTTGCACCATCGGGCATTCATCCCAGATGATGATTTTGCATTTTCGCATCAATTTCGTTGTCGCCGAGTTTTTTTGGCGCTGTGCACGTTGGCTTGTCAACCGTGAGAAGATTCATAGGCAGCTTCAAAGCGGAATGTGCAGTTCGACCTCCAGAACAATGCCAGAGGATGCAACAGCCAACGTTATTTGAGATCTCGACCGAATTGCTGCCAGAATCAACGAAATGACGAATATCTTGCCTGTCCCATCGGTAGTTTCAAGAAAGTGATTAAAAAAGGTTTTTGCATCCATGGATGAAACGTGATTTTGATTTGTACCTGAAATTTTATAGTTTTCCAGAGAGCACACTTGGGGTATAGTGTAAGTGAATATAACAGCCTTTCGGGACCTACGTTATGATAGGGTCCCTGGGCACGGGAGACGGGAGATGACAAAAAAGGCGGCATTGCAGACAAGTAGTATTGGTTTCTAGGCTTTTGTAAAATAGCTTATGAAAAAAGAGTACACATCACGTTTTGTAGGTACACCCACACACACACTTATCTTTTATAACATACTTAAATGTGATTTTCCAATAATGTTTTTCTTAAAGCTGGCCCTTGTTATTTTAAGTGTAGTTGTATTTCTCTAATAATATTGATAAGTGTGACCAAGCTTAGCTTTCATAAAAATATATATACATTTTCTAAAAGCTGGTCACACTAGTGAAAAGTAACTAAGGCGACGCCCGCTTTTGTGTATAAATTTTTTTTGCGTGTTTTTAAAGGCGTGCCTAATAGTCTAAGAGCCCACAGCAAATTTTGGGAGTGTAAAAGTTCCGATAAATATTTATATTAATAGATAGATCTTGCATTGCTAAACATGGAAATCAAAGTCTGGCAGTCAAAAGTGGGGGAAATTGTGCGTAATACTACATAAAAACTGGATTTTATCGACTTTTTGGATTCTCATTTGGCTCACCTAATTTTTTTGGAAATCAAAATTTGAGCCACCCTTAACACGAATAAATGAGTCCCAGACGTTTTGAGCAGGACAAAAATGCTGCCAGATCCCTTAGCTACGTTAAAAAAATTGTTTTTTGATTTTCTGGATGTATTAGAAACGTGGAAAGATAAAGATTAAAACGAATGCATATAACAAAATGTTTAATTAAAAGTATATTTTTAAAGAGGCAACTTAATTACAAATTCTGAACTTCAAAGGAACATTTAGTGAAACCCAGTGGCGGATCCAAATTTAGAATTTAATCGCACTGTTTAATTAAACAAGATAATGAAAACTACCATCTTCAAACAAGATTCGAATATAATTCAGGAAACTGTTTTTGAGGTATAAGACTATTAAACAAAATTACTTTTTTTTATAGAACGCGTCGTTAAGAAAAAATGCAGACAGATATTAAAAGTAAGTGTTCAAGAAATTGTAAAAAAAAAACTATTGTCTTAATTTTTAGATTTAAGATAACTTAGAAAGCAATAAGGAACGTTCAATATATCTAGGAAGCTGTGGATACGGCAAGCTTAGTCTTAACTTAGAAAAAAGTCAGTTTCTGGAGCTGCACCCTTTTCCACATGTTTTAAAATTGTGTTGACAAAATGCTAAGAGAAAAGGTGTTATAGGAAAAGAAACTGTCTGGGACTCATATATTCGTGCTTAGGATGGCTCAATCTATGATTTCCAAAAAAAATTAGGTAAGCCAAACGATAATTGGGAATTTTTGCGGGCGTCAGGCAAACCCTTTGTCCCACTCAAAACATCTGGGACTCACATATTCGTGCTTAGGTTGGCTCAATCCATGGATTCAAAAAAAAAATTCGGTGAGTCAAACGAGAATCCAAAAAGTCGATAATCTGGAATTTTCGGAAGCGTCTGGCAGCCCCTTTGTCCCGCTCAAAACGTCTGCGACTCATATATTCATGTTAAGGGTGGCTCAAATTTTGATTTCCAAAAAAATATTAGGTGAGCCAAATGAGAATCCAAAAAGTCAATAAAATCCCGTTTTTGGTGTAGTATTACGCACAATTTCCCCCACTTTTGACTGCCAGAGTTTGATTTCCATGTTTTATCTTTATCTATTAATATAAATATTTTTCGGGACTTTTACACTCCCAAAATTTGCTGTGGACTCTTGGTCTATTATAAGTCGAATATCTTTGGCAAAAATTAACGAAATCACAAATATGAAAAACGAAATTTTAAAAACCATTAATAAAGAAATAAAAGAAAAAGAAACAAAAATATTTTAAATAAAACACGAGTTGGACATAATAAAAGAAGAATTGTGGAACATAGCATATGCTTTTCATTGGGCAAAAGATAATATAATTAACTCATATATTTTATCAAATACAGAAATTGAAATGACAGAAATCATACTTTAAAAAAATTTCCTTTTGTCAACATTGACGAAGCGCTTGACGCTTCCAACATAAAAATTGCTTCTGGTAGTAAGAACCTTATCTATATAATAAGTTTAATACTGACCGATTCTGAAATTTTGATAATAAAAGCTGTTTAATTTGGATCTAAAATAAATAAAATTCCTTTTGAACAAATATTGAATTGCAAAAATAAAATATACGGAATTAAAGAAAATTGTATAAAAATTAATGATCATTCAATTTGTAATAATAGTGATATTATACATAAAACATATAAGTAACACCACGTGTATTCCCAACCTCCTAAAAAGCCAGATACAACAATAGACATGTTCCATCAATCGAAGAAATCTCACCTGCTTTGCTTCTTTTTAATCAATTCAACGATTCAGTGACCGTCAACAATGAAACAATCAACTTAGAAGGCACTTATGTCATCAAATTCACCAGCACCAAAATTTTGGCTAACGGAGAGATGTTGGAGACGAATGAGACCACGAAATACCAACCTTTAACAGCAATACTCCAACTTAAATCATCAGGACAAGATATCGAAGAAGTACTTTCTTTGGAGATGATCAGGGGCGAACGCAGGAAATTTTTTCGGGGGGGGTTTTTAAAAAAATATATTAAATATAAACGAACAATTTGTTTTTAATATTTGTAAGTTTTTTTTACTCTGTATGTATGTATTTACATATATATAAAACTAAATACATAAATTTTTAGTTATGATCAATATTTTATAAAATAAAATCAATGCGCCTTGGAACTTTTGCCATTATATTTATAACGTCCTCATAGTCAACCTCAATATCCCTATAGATGTTCAGCAACATCAAACCGTTCAGTCGCTCCTCGCCGGTTTTTCCTCGTAGATAAGTTTTTAATCTGCGCAGACATGAAAAGGATCGCTCGCTTGAAGCCACGGATACCGGAAGTGTCGCACCGATCTGCATAAAACAATGAACTGTTTTATATAAGGACGAATCGCAAACATTTAAGGTGTCTATAAAGTTGTTGGGCCGTTTTACGTTTGGCATACTCAAGCAATGTCTAAGACCATAGTTAATTTAACAATGAAATACATATCAAGAAAATAAAAGAAATACATTCTTACCTGCGCCACATCTTCATTTCGGCTAGAAAATCATCTAAGCCTACTTTTATATCATCTGGCCATTCTTGGGAAAACACCTCAACAGTCCTTTTTATTTCGTCCTCTTTAAGTTTGCAACATTTTTCTGGCAATATATTTTGAATTTTGGAAAGCAGCTCACGATGGTCGAGAAATCTATTTTTCAATTGCGTCAATAAATGGTCCAAAAAAGGAACATAGATAGACCGACGAAAATATTCTTCAGGACCACCTTCGTAATTATACCTGTTCCTCTGTTTTGCGACATTTCGTGGGACTACCAACTGCAAATCCATTTTTTCCGCAATTTCTTTGGCTGCAGCAAATATGCTACCGAACCTTACTTCGGAATTCTGTCGCATTTCAGCAATTTCTTCATATAGGTGGTTTGCATATTCTATGCAGCAGCTTAGATCGCATTCTTTTTTTTGCAAAAATTCACTAAGGTTTTTCATAAGGCTAAAAATTGGCTTGATTACTGTTAGTGAAATAATGAACTGGGCATTGTGTATTGCTGTAAGTAAAGTATGCGGTTTAACTCCATCAGTTTTCAAATTTGTTTCGTCCAGGATCTCTAAAGAGCAGCAGATATATTCATATACGTCAAAAAACAAACTCAAGGAGTCTAAATGCTCAACCCAACGGGTTTCACAAAATCTTAAAAGCCGTGTTTGTTTTGCTTTTGGACAAGACGCATGTATTTGGTCTTTTAAAATTAGAGCTGCTTTGAGAGTCTGAATAAATTGACAACCTCTTTAATAGCCCCAATGCAATTTCGTATTGGTGGGATATTACAGGCGTGAGTAATGGCCAAATTCAAGTTATGGTTCGCGCAGTGGACGTAAATCGCTTGTGGATATAATTCCCTTACTTTGGCAGCACAGCCGTTGAATTTTCCACTCATTGCACGCGCCCCATCATAGCCTGAACAGTCAAAAACGATAACATTAATACTTAATCATTCTAGCCAATTATTGACACTTACCTTGTGCCCTCATATTAGCTAGATTAAGGCCCATATCCTTAATTGCAGACAGCAACGTACTTGCTAGTCCTTTTCCAGTTACGTCTTCAACCGGGATAAAGCACAAAAAGTCTTCGCGAATAAAATATTTATGGTCGATTGTATCAACATAACGAGCGCATATTGAAAACTGTTCAACCCCACTGATATCCGTGCTTTCGTCAGCAATAGCAGAGAAGTATCCAGATTTGTTGATACGTTGGACAATTTTCATTGTTATAATTTTTCCTGCAGCATCAATTATTTCGTTTTGAATGCGATAGCTTATATATCTGGCGTTTGCCCCCGAACTATTTAAATGATCTGCCAAAACTTTATCACCACTTTCAATTGCGTAACGCAGTAACGCCCTAAAATTTCCGTCGTTTTCTTCTGGCTGCTTATCAATTGATACAAGGCCGTGGTCTCGATGTCCTCTTAAAGCTATACCTTGCCTGCCACAAAAAAAACAGCTCGTATGATCGGAATCAACTTTTTTCTGTTTTCGAGTTGTTGTACTTTCCGGCTCGTGTCAAGTTCGCTGACTACATCAAGCCTTCGATTTTCGAAAATTGACGTAAAATTTTGTCCATCCTCTATAGCCTCTTTGTGATAACTTTTGTTTTGGTGTTCTCTAAATTTTTCAAGGGCTTTTTTCCACATCCGAAACGCAGTCAGTACTAATATATTTGTGTCCTGATGAGACCCTTTCCCGACGGACTTTAATGCAAAAACATTACAATATCGGCAGTAAGCACCGTCTTCTGCTGCAGAATACGTCAACCACACAAAAGAGCGCAACCAAGAGTGCTGAAATTTTAAATTTCTTTGGCCAGATATCGGAAAATTAAAATCTAAATCAGGAACCCAACAATGAACAAGAACTTCATATTTTTCACTGTCGTTTAATTGCTTCCGACAAAAATTTGCAATGTCGTTTACATAATTCTATGGATAAGATAATAAATATGTATTGTTACACGTTATGATTTTTAAGTTTGTGCCCATATGAGATTATGAAAAAATTTTTTTTTTCAAAATATGTGCACCTATGTGCCTTTATTCATACAAAAATAAAAAAAATATCTAAACATGAAACCAAAAGATTTTTTCTTTTACACACTTATATTACGTTAATATAACGTTAATCACAATATTGCACACCTCTTCCGTGTGTATTGTTCAAAATTAATTTCAATTTAAACAGTTCCGTTAAAAAAGGCAATTAGAAATACACATGAGCACGAAACAGCACCACAGGGGAAACAAAACTAATATTTTCTTATATTGAACTTACATTACGGTTTCCACTGTTTTGTGACACCTCAGGTTTTTGTTTTTTTGTGGGGGGACCTTCTCCAGACAATTTGTTTAAATCCCCAATACTTGAAACTGTAGGTGTAGCACTGTTTTTACTCGCTGCTGGTTTAAAAAACTTTAGTATTGAATTACTCATTTTTTTCACAATAACTTTTAATTTATTTTAATAAACAACCGATTTTATGTAGGAATCAAAAGAAAATCGACCTCACAGTTCAAACTACAATTTCATTTTAATTTTCATGTGTATTATGCTTATACAATACAAAAGTATACTCTTTCCTAGTTGCCGTTGTCGATCCCGTTCTTATACGTAGGGACTGGCTTTTAGTACGTGTGATGCAAGTTTTCATTTTCGTAGATTTCGGTCGCAACTGCCGTTAGTTTTGGAGCGACCGATGCAATGTGTTTACAAGTAAGAAGGGAAGTGAATTTTCGTAGATTTCGGTCGCAGGTCCCGTTGTTTACGACCCAACACTAATTCCACATCGACATATCAAATTTACTTATAGCGAGTTTCATACAAGAAAAGAATTGCTCTTTCTGTCAAAAGAATTTATCTTCTTCACTTTTGCAAGTTTCATTTCAAAACAAGAGCAATTCTAGATGAATTCTCAACACGAAAGAATTGATCTCTGATGGGTTAGATTGTGTATTTGGAAAGATTTTTTCACTGACAGAATGAAAATTTCAAATAAATTTTATATTTCCAGGTTTTTTTTTTTTTTTTTAATGAATGGTTATTTTTTCATTTCACATATTTCGGGGGGGGTTTCAACCCCCAAAACCCCCCCTGCGTTCGCCCCTGGAGATGATCAAGGAATTAGAATCCAACAGTACAAAGCAAATTAGCAACCTCCAAGACAAAAACAGGACAAACATGATGATCAACGTATTCTTGGTAATAATACTAGTCTTCGGAACTATAGCCTACCTTTTTTCCAAATTTAAACCACACAAAATTGCAATACGCGAAACTGCCGATTCACCTGAAAATTCGTCAAAATCAATTACCATAGGAATCAAAAATTTGACTCAACTCATGAACATCAGCTGCAACGTCGAACGAGGGCGTTCGAATTTAAGCGGGGAGGAGATAAAGAAATATTTGCAGCAAATGCAAAATACCCGCATCGTAGTCTTGCCTCACAACTAACATACGTGAGAGAATGTGCTGACTGCGCGAGTCAAGCTGTAGGGGAGAAGAGGGAGACTGATCCCTTTTGAAGTTTTTGAATCATAACTATTTATTTACGTTTCTTAAAAGACTCGTTTCCATGATAAATTAAAGACACGTATATTGGCTTTCTTTTGGCATACAAAACATTTATTAGTTTTAAATTGTTTAAGTGCAGTTTTAAAAAGAGTGAAGGGACTAAAAAGGATCAACTCTCCCCAAGTTATGGGAGACTTGATCCCCTTATATGGGAAACTTGATTCCTGAGTGAAATTCGATATAAATTAAATTTTGCTTTATGTAAAAACATCTTAAACATTTTTAATTAGTAAATAATTTATTAATTTAACGAAAACAAAATAAATAGAAAAATAAATAGCGAATTAATTTCAATAAAATAAATAAATAAAGGCTGAATTCCATTTGATATTTTTGTTAAACTTTTAGGAACATAGGTATTATTTAACTGGGAACAAACGCATTGATTTCGTGAATAGAAAACAACCCACTCGCTTACTGTACGCTCTAAAAGTTGGCTTCGGCAATTTTTTAATGACATCAGTTAAGTATACCTCACCGATATCGTCTTTTTCAGGCCATTTGAAGATTTTATCATTTCTTTTTCGAACAAACTTGACTTTATAACGATTCCTTGTTTTTTTTTTCAATAACTTGGCCTACATAGCAATGAACTATTTTTCTCTCGGAAATATATTTGACGATAATTCAATCATCTTTAAGTAGATTCAATTCACTACAGGTCGTTTCTGATTCACAATCAGTTTCATCATCAACATCATATTCATCGTTAACATCATAATCGGAAATCGGATATTCTGGTAAGACTTCATCTTCATTAGAACTCGATGATTCTTTTTCTCTTAACTCCTTAAGTTTCAATTTATTTAAAGATTTAAGTTTTCTTGCATTGGCCTTGTGTTCGTTTTCTTTTTCTTCTCTGGCCATACACTCGGCTTCAAATGCCAGTTTTTCTGGGGTATCCATCAACATTTTTGTTTGTGCGCGTTTCCTTCCTCTGCTGGAAAACTTTTTCGGTTCTGCTTTTGGAAAAGGTCGTATGACTTCCGGTGAAGTTAGGACTTCGTTAGGAAAACTATCTTTGGATGTTGAAAGCCTAAGTGAAGGTGTTACGACAACTACTCTGGATGTGGAAGGCCCAGGCCTCAGGTTGTACAACAACTGCTTTGGATGTGGAAGGCCCAGGTGTTACAACATCTGCTTTGGATGTGGAAGGCCCAGGTGTGCTTGGTTTTATTATCTCATTCTCTTGAAGTTCTACCTGAAGTTGACGTAGGTCTGTGTCTGTAATATCCCTGTCTGTTACGTAAGCGCACATAAAATCTTCAGGACTAAATATGTTGCATTTACAGGCCAGATTCCAATTACTCTGAGACCGCTTTCAATATTTCGAGGAATGAAGGCTAAGGGAAAAGCCTCACCTAAACGTCCTGCTACATCATATATAGTAAGTTTTCGCCCTGGATGGATTGTCATCCAATCATCACATGCCGCGTTATAGAAATGTTTTAGACAGACCTATCTAACGGCTGAAGCTTATGAGAGTTGTGCGGTAGAATCGTTAAGAGCACAATGCCATTATATTTAGCGTAGTTAATGACCTCCAGACTAACATGGCTCTCATGGTTGTCCATAACTATTAAGCACTTGTTAAGATTGCTTGCTTTAACGTGATTTTGGATTTTTCGGGGTCATCCAACCGCTGTCGTGAACAGAACCAACTGTTCCTGGTGGAGCATTATCGATCATCCAATCTTGCAAGTTTTTGCGGAGGAAAATCATAAATGGTGGTAAATGGTTGCCGATTGCATTAATTGCACAACAAGCTGTCACTGTTTCTCCTCGTTCACCTGAAGTTATCTTTCCAACTTGTTTCTTGCCTCTGCTCGCAATTGGAAAGACCAGTCTCATCTAGATTCCAGATGTCTTTGGCTCCAAAATTATTCTTTTCTATTACGTTTCTCAAGTTCGTAAATAATTTTGAAACATTAGCTTCGTTAAAGCTAGTGGCTCTGGTTAAACTCGTTGCTTCGGGTGATCCCAATGATAAGAATGGGTTTCGTTTCATAAAACCAAACATCCAATCGCAGCTGGCTTCCTTTTGAATATCCCAAGTTGCAGGTATTTTTTTCTTTTTCGCTACAGCATATTCATAAGCCAATTGCCTTGTTTGCTTGGTGATGATGAAGTTTGCTTGCTTTTTCGGGGTAGCATGACAACAAATCTTCTTCTACTTTTGTGAAAAGTTGTTACTGATGGTAATTTGAAACAAAACTTATTTCACAACCGGAAGCCTTCTGCACTCGAACGTATCGTTTGAGGGTCACAACGTTTAAATTAAAATTTTTGGCCGTACCCTTGACAGTCGCCCCATCTCTGATTTTTGTATTTTTTGTTGGCTTATACATTCTTGGCATTTTGTATCGACCTACAAATGATAATAATTGTATGAATATTGAATACAAAATCATTTTTAAATATTGCAGGGAGGAACTATCTCCCCCTGTTGTGGTGGTAGGGGCGGTTAAAAAAATTACTTAAATTTAATTGTTTCTTAAATAACGATAATACTTTTAATTAAGAAGAGGGAGACTTTATCCCCTCGGGGAGACTTGATCCCCGGACCGAGTCTCCCAAAGTTGATGGGATCAAGTCTCCCAGTTCGGGTACATTTACAAAAAAAAAAAAAACTTTTTTTTGGCACGTAATTAAACTTAAGTCTCATATAATATTTTACAAAGGCATTAGAAACACACAAAAAATAACTTTTTGTACTTATAACCAAAAACAACAGCCCGACAGACATTACAAAAAAATAAAATGCACGACTGGGTCGCACGTACTTGCTCTGTTGGTGCAATAGTCCGATGAAAACAAACTTTTCGATCAATAAGAACAATTCATTTTTGAAAAATTTGGTAAAAACCAAAACAATTTGGCTAAACCTGGAAAACTCGATATACGGGAGCTAACGTTAAGAAACCTTTAATATTTAAAATTAAGACGTTATCTTTACGGTGTTGTAAATGATACAAATGTCCACTTATGGGTTATGGCCTAATAAATAATACTGTTAAAAGCAATTTCCGCTATTATCATGTATAGCCAAAAACTAAAAATGCAGTTTTGTTTGAAGTATTCTATGTATGTTACATACAAAGTTTCATAAAAATCGGGGGAGCCTTTTTTGAGTAAATTAGAAAAATGAAAAAATTGGCCAAAATCTAGTGGCTCTTTGTATAGGAGCCACCATTTAAAAAAGAGAAACTGAAAAAAAAATCAATGCCATCTGATAGGAAGCTGTAAGGAACTATACCAAACAAAGTTTGAGTAAATTCGATGCAACCGTTGACAACTTATGGCCATTTGAAAAAAAGCCGTTAATAGCAGATCTCCGTTATTTGCATTTTTAGCCAAAAACTAAAAACGCAGTTCTCTTAAAAACACTAAAAGAATATAACACACAAAGTTTAATCAAAATCGTTAGAGCCATTTTTCGAGAAAATTAGAAAAAACCAAAAAAAGTTGGCTAAAACTGAACGGCTCGTTGTATGGGAGCTACCATTTAGACAGGCTTCACTGAAAAATGTATAAAGCCATCATATAGAAGACTATAAATAACTATGCCAAACGAAGTTTGAGTCAAATCAATCGAGCCGTTGCGAACTTATGGCCATTTGAAAAAAAGCCGTCTAAACCAGATTTTCGTTACGACCATTTGAGCCAAAAACAAAAAACGCAGTTTTGTTCGAAATGCTTAAAGTTAGCTAAATTTTAAGTTTAATCAAAATCGTTAGAGCCGTTTTCGAGAAAATCCAAATTGAAAAAAACCGTTACTTGAAAGGTACAAGTTTGAGCCGGGCTAAGACGAAATAAAAAAAATCTCGACAACCGTTTTTCTTGAAACTGCTATATATCAAGTTTGAAGAAAATCCGTCAAGCGGTTTAGGCTTTAGCATGACGTGAAAAAGCGCACATCCGCACAGACGCACAGACGCACAGACGCACAGACGCACAGACGCACAGACAGACCGACGGACGGTATGGCGAAAACCACTTTTTTGGGCTTCTCTATCATCGTAATGTCATGTTTGATTAAAACCTCGATTTTTTTTTTCTGCACGAAACCAATACTTGCCCTATAGAGCAAGTAAAAAATATTTACGCACTTACAAAAAAACTTTAAGACTCGCACGTGTCTCTCTTTGCAAACCAAACGCTGACTGGTATAGGCGCATTGATATGATTTGAAAGATACAAGCCAGTGGTGCCAAAGTAAGTTTATTAACTCTTTCGGAACTGGTGATATTATATGGGGGATCAAGTCTCCCAGGGGATCAAGTCTCCCTCTTCTCCCCTAGTAATTGTGAAAGAAGAAAAAATATAATTTTTTTTCTTTTATTTTTATAAAAAAAGTTCTATTTTATTAATACATTTCTTTGACAATTAAACAGGGTTTATCTTAGCACTATACGACGTAAGTTTGGTTCTGAGGTTGTTATACTCGATCTTACTTCTTTAAATACATCTGGGCAACGTATGGTATCTTATGAGATAGCGATGATGTTTGGGTTGCTGTTTTATGGTGTGAATTGGGATAAGGAAGAAATTATAATATAGTTTATGTTTTTTACAAACTGTTCTTCTATGGTATTAACTCCCCCTTGGTTAAAATATAATTACTCACTATTAATAATTCCAAACCTATTTAATATTTTAAGGTATTCTTCTTGATTTTGAACAGCTCTTTTTTCACTTATTTTTGTATTTTTGAATATATTGATACGTTTAACATTATAATAAATTATAAGGACTATTATAAAAATGTGTATAATATTGGATGTTGCTCCAATGGCAATATACATTTTTCAATTATATTATTATTTTATATTATTAAATTTAAGTTTTGATTCTGATTCCAGTATTTCATTTATGTAATACTAGCGGTACCCGGCGCGCGTTGCTACGCCCAAAAAAACACTTATGTGTATTTAATGTGAAATTAAATTTATTTATATATTTTATCTCAATGCTAGCGGATAAGCAATATTTTTGGTCGTTTTGGTTCTTGTATAAATATACAAATTTTTTGGCATACACACAAAGTGCAGTTAATTTGATTGTTAAACTGAACATGATAACATTGATAAATTATGGCTTGAATATTTTGCTGCATTTGACAAAAATTTGGGAAAATAAAATGTCATTTGTTGTGCGATTCAATTCCTTTTCCGATGTTCAAAAGTTGTTTGGAAAATGTTTGGGTGGACGATTCTCGCACCAAATGGACACGCACGTTCGTTGAGAGTTTGATTTTTTCGACTCAGTTCCATAAATATGATGCTTTTATTCAACGAAAGGAAAACATTTTTATAAATAAAATGAAAAAAAACTTTGCAAAAAGCCCGCATTTTTCTGTCTTCCAATCGGGCATTCCGCTTAAAAATTTATGAAAAAAACCAAAAAAGAATTAAAAAAAAACTGAACCAGAATTGTTAAAAGCATGCATTTTTTTTCCTTCCACCCGATCGGCACGAAACCTTCACAGGAACTATCCCTGGACTAAACTATATTTACCCCGAAAATTTTATAAAGATCCATTGGGTGGCTTAGGAGTTCATACGCAACGTACATATATACACACATCCATTTTTATATATCCATATATAGCCTTTACCCGCGGCTTTGCTCGCGTTTCAGCTGATCAAGAAGTAGACTGTACCTTGAGGAGTATAGTCTATCGTAATCTAGCTTCTTCTTCTTTTATAGCTTTATAATTTAATACCTACATTAAACCGTGATAAAAAGAAACCTAAATTTCATTCAGATCCGTTCAGCCATTCTGGTGTGATTTCAAAAATTAAAACAAATCTATCCCACGGGAACCATACATTTTACCGGGATAAAAAGTAGCCAATATGCTATTCAAGACTATAATCTATCTCTGTGCTAAATTTCATTCAGGTGAGTTCAGCCATTCTGGTGTGATTTCAAAAATTAAAACAAATCTATCCCACGGGAACCATACATTTTACCGGAGTAAAAAGTAGCCAATATACTATTCCAGACTATAATCCATCTTTGTGCTAATTTTCATTCAGATGAGTTCAGCCATTCTAGTGTGATTTCAAAAATTAAAACAAATCTATCCCACGGGAACCATACTTTTTACCGGGATAAAAAGTAGCCAATATGTTATTCCAGACTTTAATCTATCTCTGTGCTAAATTTCATTCAGATCCGTTCAGCCATTCTGGAGTAATTTCAAAAATTAAAACAAATCTATCCCACGGGAACCATACATTTTACCGGGATAAAAAGTAGCCAATATGCTATTCCAGACTATAATCTATCTCTGTGCAATTTCATTCAGATGAGTTCAGCCATTCTTGTGTTATTTCAAAAACTAAAACAAATCTATCCCACGGGAACCATACATTTTACAGGGATAGAAAGTTGCCAATATGCTATTCCAGACTATAGTCTATCTCTGTGCTAAATTTCATTCAGATCCGTTCAGCCATTCTGGTGTGATTTCAAAAATTGAAACAAATCTATCCCACGGGAACCATACATTTTACCGGGATAAAAAGTAGCCAATATGCTATTCCAGACTTTAATCTATCTCTGTGCTAAATTTCATTCAGATCCGTTCAGCCATTCTGGTGTGATTTCAAAAATTAAAACAAATCTATCCTACGGGAACCATACATTTTACCGGGATCAAAAGTAGCCAATATGCTTTTCCAGACTTTAATCTATCTCTGTGCTAAATTTCATTCAGATCCCTTCGGCCATTCTGGTGTGATTTCAAAAATTAAAACAAATCTATCCCACGGGAACCATACATTTTACCGGGTTAAAAATAGCCTATCTGCTATTCCAGATTATAAGCTATCTCTGTGCCAAATTTTATCCAGATCCGTTTAGCCGTTCTGGCGTGAGTTAGCAACAAACATCCGAACATCGTATTTTTCACATTTATAATATTAGTAAGATTATCTTGATTTTTGTTTTTTTTGCATATTGTAAGATAGTTTAACTTATTTTAATCAAATGGGTTTAAAAAATTGTTTCATTATTTATTTTATTCGAACCCGATACTATTATTGAGTCGTCAGTATATTGTCTGACCTGGTCATTCTGTTCCTGAATCACTTTACAATTGGATTCTTCATTTTCTAACACATTAGTTGTACAATTGTCTTTGATTTTTACAAGTTTACATATATTGGAATTCAAAAATTCCTTACATTTATTTACTCTTAAGAAGTTTTTACATTGTGCAATATTTGAATCTAAAACAAGTTTCCCATGTTTGAATTCTAAAGGGACAACTTTGAAAAATTTACATTTGTGTGATATTATAGGATATTTGAATATTGTAACATATAAATCTTCATATTTCAGCATGTGAATCTCTGAGTACTCTAAGATATTGATTACGGGTAAATTTATTTTTTCATTTTGTACAATTTCTCTTACATCTTTAATGTCAATGCTTTTAGACACAAATATTCCCTTTTGAGCAAATTTAATTATTTCTAATAAGTTATGAACTTGTTCTAATGTTTCTCTTAATATAAGAACTCTATGATTTTCATAAGTATATTTTTGAAGAATTCCTGAAAGTGTTCGTTAACTATTACTTGCTTATTATTACTTTCTACTAGCTGACCTGGCGAACTTCGTTTCGCCTTAAATTGACTAAATGTCCCTTTCGAAAGTCGAGCCTCTCTTAAGAAAGAATTAAACAAGTATAAATTGATTAAAATTACTTTTATTTAAACGGAAATGATTAGGTCACTGCAACGCTTTGTGATAAACAACGTTGTTTGTTTTTTTGTCCGGTGCATAAACAAACAATGCAGATGGCTCTCCGACACGCGAACACGCCACGTACAGTTGTCCATGTGAAAAGCAAGGGAATTCAAGATTAAGGCCACAGACTTGCAACGATTGGCCTTGCGATTTGTTAATTGTAATGGCGAATGCGGGTCGAACGGGAAACTGAATCCGCTTAAACTCGAATGGCAAGTCGGTTGGTATCAAAGGAATTCTTGGAATGAGAACTTCTTCGCCTTTGAACTTGCCTTTGATTTTGATTATTGTCGCATAACAGCCTAGATACGACCAATCGCAACAGTTTAATACACATCCGCATATCCGGCAACAGCTTGCCCTTGTTTTCGACGTTGAAATTTTTTGTACGGCGCATTCTAAATATAATAGCGAGTCATTTCCGAGTAGAGCAGCTCTGGCGAACGGATCACTTTCACAGATAAAGAAGAAACTCGTTTGTTTTTGCACTTGAAAAAATAAATAAATACAAATTAAAAAAAAAAAACCAGCTCCGTTGTGTGTTTACCTGGTTTAATACAAACCCAACAAAAAAATCCCCATGCAAATCGGATGATATTCAGCCGAGTTAGGCGCGTACAAACAGACACCAATTCATTTTTATATATGTAGATGATGTACTTTAGTGTGGTTTTGATTTCTTTTAAATCGTAAGCGTCTGGATTTTCAGTTATGAACTTCATAGTCTGGTCAAAATAGACAAAAAAATAGTGCTAGGTTTGCAAAAATTCGCATAAAGCTGAAAATTGGTACAGACGTTGGGAACACCATTTCAAATAAAGTAAGCAACATCCCCATCGATCCGACTGGTGCGTTAGAAGTTATTTAAGGTCAAAAGGTCAAATAAACGGTTTTTACAATTTTTCTTGTAAACGGTAGGTTTTACCATAAAAATACATGAAACAATGTTGTAGACCATGAAATTATCTACAAAACTTGTTGATATCATTTTTTTTGTTAGAATAACCATTTCGGAGATATAGTCATTTTAAAACTTGAAGGAGTCACGTTCTATATGATATGCACATAAATGCCACATGCATACATTTAGTCCAGTTGACAGGTTGGAAAAAGTGGGTGAAAGGTGGAAAAAGGACGGAAGCTAATGAAACTATCAGATATTGTTGAAGGATAGTTAATAAATATTTTACCAAGTTTTGGACCTAGAGGGCCCTATGGAAAAAGGGAAGGGGGGCGGTGAAGGGGTAACTGCAAAATGTTCGACCTTGCAACTGTTTTTCCTCAGGAACATTTTTTCCTTACGTTCTATAGCAAAAGCATTTCCAAGGTCGAACATTTTGCAGTTACACCTTCAACCTCCCCCTTCTCTTTTTCCATAGGGCCCTCGAGGTCCAAAACTTCGTAAAATATTTATTAACTATCCTTCAACAATATCTGATAGTTTCATTAGCTTCCGTCCTTTTTCCACCTTTCACCCACTTTTTCCAAACTGTCGACTGGACTAAATGTATGCATGTGGCATATATGTGCATATCATATAGAACGTGACTCCTTCAAGTTTTAAAATCACGATATCTCCGAAATAGTTATTCTAACAAAAAAATGATATTAACAAGTTTTGTAGATAATTTCATGGTCTACAACATTGTCTCATGTATTTTTATAATAAAACCTACCGTTTACAAGAAAAATTGTAAAAACCGTTTATTTGACCTTTTGACCTTGAATAACTTCTAACGCACCAGTCGGATCGATGGGGATGTTGCTTAGTTTATTTGAAATGGTGTTCCCAACGTCTGCACCAATTTTCAGCTTTATGCGAAATTTTGCAAACCGAAATGTCTATTTTGACCGGACTATCACTGCTGTTCCAATGAAAAATAATCTTCTTTTTGTTTTGTGATGTGTTACTAATTGTTCAATATTATGTTCAATTTTGTTTATTAAATATTTTTCCTCCTCATTGAGCTTACCTACTTCAACATGATCGGGGACTGGTCGTATCAACTTATTTATGTTTGTTACATGATATAAAAACTTAATTGAATTGTAGAAATAGACCGGATCAGTTTCTAAAAGCACAAATTTATTTTCTTTAAGAGGAAGGATTTCTACGGTATTGTTCTTATTTTGAACCACTTGGTACTGTATGTGGTTTATTAGGTATATTGCCTTTACTAACCACATTATTACTTTTCATAACTCGTTGGCGGATGTCATCTTTATGTTATATTTTATTGTTTTTTGCCGCAATAACGTTTTCTTTATTTTCTTCCACAATCACTTCTCTATAGACAGGTTTATTTTTGTTCCTCTTTTTTGTTTTAACAAACACTTTGTTACCTTTTCCAACTATTTTATTAACTCTATTTTTTTGGTGATATTTAAGCACTTTCTCTTGATTGTTTTTGAGTAGTTCTTTAGCTTCACTATGAGTATTCCCTTGGAAGAACAATTCGTTAGGTCTTTTCCTGGTGACACTGTGAATCGTACTATTATATTGTTTCACTGCGTTGTAAATTTCGTCACTGCCCTTGGTTTTATTTTCCTCTGCCAGGAGTTTCGTTAGCTCTATCACTGTACTATGTATATGTACCCTCTCTATTTGAGTTACTCTGATAAGGCAATACAGGACTGGTTTTAGTTGAATCGAGTAACGGTTGTAAATGATTTTACTTGTAGGCATGCAAAAGATATTCTCGTTATCTGTCATGACCCCTTCTATGCATGGGTATAGTTGTGTTTGTGTTGTAACTTCTTACAATACTTTACTAAAATTATTTGTATCTATTAAATTTCTGATGTTTACATGTTTACTGTATCTATCTATACTTGTAAGATACATTATGGTTATCTATATAAAATATGTCCATGGCTATACTTAAGCCCGCTTTACCTGGTATTGGGGTCTGTCCAATTGTTTGCTCTTTTGGTTTGCGTTCGTATTTGTTTTTATTCCAATACAAGCATTCGGCGCAAAATCGCTCTACTTCTTTGGTCATGTTTGGCCAAAAATATTTTTCCTGAATTTCTAGTATATTATTTTTTGCATTTCTATGAGCTCTTGAGTGTATATCGTTTATTATCTGTGATTGTACTGTTTTGTTTTGAATATCATCCAGAAGTGTTTGAGTGTGTATTATTTTGTATGCTTCAAAATTAGTTTTTATGACCGGTATGATCTCATGCCATACTATCTCTTCACAATAGATTGCGTTTACTTGATTTGGGTTCAATATGGACCTTAGTCCTTGTGAGACTGTACTTGTGTCTCCTTATGTTATCGTAAATCGAGAATTTGTCTCAAACAACGCTTTTATTTTTGTATGGTACACACTGTTCCTTTGTTAACTATTATAACTTGCTTTGTATATGTATTCAATGGTTTCCTTGTAACACTGTATCTATCGTCCGGACTACTACTCATACTATGATCTGAGGTACTTTGTTCTTGTGTATTCGTATTTATTTTTAGATTTGTTCGTGACAACGCATTTGCAACAACATTTTGGTAGCCTGGTTTGTATACTATTTTTGCACCGTATTCCTCAATAAGGTTTTTCCAACGCTTTTGCTTACTGTTTGGGTTTTTTTTTCCGATATGCTGTATATCAGACTTTGATGATCTGTTAGGATTGTCAAATCTGCTATACTATATAAGTAATTTCTGAGTTTTTGTAAACTCCATATTACTGATAACAATTCTTTCTCGTTTGTAGCATAATTTTGTTCGGTTTCTGATAAAGTTCTACTGATAAAAGTAATAGGGTTTCTATTCTGTGATAAAACTGCACCAATTGCAAAACTATTTGCATCTGTAGTAAGTTTGTAAGGAAAACTTTCTCGCCAGTCACTGGCAAATAATGAACGCCACTGGTGCCATCTACCTGCGAGACATCCATTTTACTCGCAACGTGCTGAACGCACTCAATAGAATCCATCAGAGAAGGTTCCACCGAAAGGAATCCAATTTCAAAATGGACTCCACGTCCGAAATAGATTCCACAAATTCTTCCAATATAAATCAGTTTCCAGAATGTCCTCTTTCCCATGAACTAGTGGAATGGCATAAGACTTCCAGAAACGAACAAACACTAGCTCGTTTTATACTCCGATCACACCCAAAACTCTAGGCATAGTGATCACACTAATCAGAGTATGAGTGTATAGATACAGGCGACACAAAGAACGATGGATCTGTAAAATGTGACAGATAGCCATTATATGACAATTCGAGTGAAGTGGTCGATGCGGCCGAACATTTCTCTCGATATGTCAAAGTGAACTGCACTTTTGTAGTGTCAGACTGTCATTCAGGATTCTGAAATACCGTCTATAGTATCTAAAACCCTATAAATGTGTGACTCTAGAACGTAATGGACTAGAGGTTGTCTGTGAAAAAGTGAAATAAAGCCTATGTTACACCATTTACCACCAGATAGGCAAACGAGATTAGATTTTTCTTTTTATTCCCACGGAAATGTCTTTCACACGATCTTATGATTGAGATGATGATAAGAACTTGTGAAGACATACCCATGCGTAATAATATTCTGCGATCGCAGAAGTGCCAACAACTCGGTACCAATGTCGTATACCTGACAGGTGTCAAGTAAGAACGAGTATCCAAACCCATATAACTTTAAAAGTTTCACATAACAATATGTACCAGATTATGTCTACAACGAAGATACTAACGCCACCTTGACAGTTATTCATGTTATTGAATTTTTACATTGACAGATACAGTCCCAAAACAACCGTATCTAGTTATAAATGCGTTTAGAATCAGTCAATATTATACCCGATATAATCGTAACTATGTCATATAGTGTGACCAGAACTTTATCTCAAATATTCCGTCAAGAATTATTTCATCTGACGTAAGCAGTTGAAAAGTCAAAACTCACATTTAATAAAAGGTACAGTGAGCATTACCCATTAATGCTTCCTAACACACGCCACCTACCGTGACAACAAATAAACACATCAGTCACTGGAAAGAGGAAGTTGACTGGAAAACAGGGCGTTGGCTACCTGGAAAAGGTATTCGTAGATCTCATAGTTGTCTGTGGAATTCATTTTGAAGCCAGACAGCGACATCGCAACAACGCCACCTCAGAACAAGTATTATTATAAGCAGCCGAACCGCGCCCATTTTCTTGGATTTTTTGTTTCTCTAAGGAGAAACCATCCAATTACTCCAGCAATTGGAGAATTATTACCCTAATTATCAAATTATTATTGAAATAAAGGTGAGTGTATTGATTTATTCCTCACCAAAGCAGGAAAATATTATTTGCTCTGCTTTGATGAGAAATGGGCGTTGGCGTCACATGGCAGAATTGTTAAAATCCTTGTCGCTTACCTTCTAGGATCACCAACCCTACTTCGGACGTGAAAGCTGTTGTTACGCATCCACCAGAAGAAGCAGGCGAGGCTGCCCATAGTTTTTTTTTATCGATGGAAGTTATTCCACCCTGGATTTTCTGCATTTTTACTAATAAAGCACCATGTGCCTAAGCACATCCTAACGATTATATATATATATATACGAAATATATATCTGTCAGGAAACCCAGCCACGATTAGGCTGTAGACTCATCGCGGGATTCGAAAGAATTTATTTCATCTTGGTGAACCAACAGGACGACTGTGCGTGTGTTGATTCTTAGATGCCGGTCCATTTTAAGGAGCAGCTTTAAATTTTGAATCTACAAGCATCGTAGGACCAAGGAGTTTCAACATCTTTAATTTTACAACAACATACAACTGTTCCAGAAAACTCATTATGTGTATATTAATATAACATTGTTCTGGATAAGCCAGGTAAAAGTTACGTATTTTATATTAATTTGTGTGTGATACCTTAAGAGCGTGGATATTGCCGCTCCAACAAAACCCACAGGCGGGTTCATAATTGCCCAAGAACGTACGAAGTCTCAACGTACGAAGCGTTCGACTACGGACGGTGGTGTACGCTATCAGCTACTTATTTTGATTTTTATTTTTCACTTGGTGGTTGGACCTAGCGCCTCCTCCACCCCCACGTTATCTACCTACCAGTTTACACTATTATAAGGATTTCTTAGTGACGTGTTTAAGTTTTTTTTTTTATAAATATTAACATATTCATGTTTTATCAAACAGAAAGTGATGACTTCTCAGTAAAGTTTTTTTTTATGTCCAGTCTCGTAACGTTTCCGTTCACCGCGATATCGAATGAGATCGATTTCTTTAAAAAGATTACATTACCGTAACGACTTTTCCTTTAAAGTTTGTGACGAAGCCCGTGCTTCTTATAAGTAACTCGGTGTTTCGAATCTATATAGTTGTACGCTACCAGTGAATCAGTGGTTTCCATCCGATATTTTATCACAAGTCAGTAAGCTTGAGGTATCTTGGATACGAGTTCCATTTGTTTGTTCGCTTTTTATTATTCTTTTTTTTTCGCGTGACACTTCTTTTAATTTCACTAGATTCACTACGTCTTCACGACATTACAGTTTCGCGTTGGTAGCGACCACTTTGTCGTTTTGACGCCGCGTCAACATTTTGCTTCACTTATTGCCTTTCGGCATTCACTTTATACGATCTCAACGTTTGTTTATTGTATAGTACAGTCGTGTTTAAACCCGAATTGTATACCAACAGGCACAAGAACTATTTACATATAATTCTTATCGCGCGGTCTTTGATTATGTCTGTTACATCTGAGAACATAAGAACATTTCTGAGGATACGAATTTAGATTTTCAAGGCTTCGTTCCTAACCAACCCGTCCAATCAAATCATTAAATAGAGGTCGAGAAAGCTGATCTCAGTAAATATCCTGAAGAATAAAAGCGATATATTCCACTTTATATACATTTAACTAATCACTTTACAGGTTGTTCCCGGAGTGCACTTCAGCGACAGCAGAGTTTTGATATCTTTGACTGAAGCTACCCCATTGGTAGCCAGTGACATTTAAATTTTTGCATGTTTATCTTTGGAATATATTCGGTAATCATTTCACTATATTGATATATATTTACATTTTTGATCGATTACTCGATTGGATACAAACAGTATTCTGTCGTGTATGGTACCTTTTTTTTTGGGTGTTTGGTTTGAAAATTTACTTTTATCTTTGAATCAATTCAGGTACAAGACCTTGATCAGAGTCCATCCTATCAGATTACATTCAATAAATTTTATGTCCCTGTATTAGATTATGAATAAATCCTTCTCGCACATTCATAATTAGTATAAATAAAAGTCCGATATTACTTTTCCGTCTGTCTATCTGATTTTCTCTCTTTGATTTGCTTAGCTCGTCGGCGGTTTGAATCCGACGCCGCGGTAGGAAAAATAAAATTTTTTCCCGTTTTCACGAATTTCTTTTAACGCGAATTATTCGGTCCGCAAAATTAACTGGTTTTTTTTTTTTAAAAAGCATTGAAGTTTTTCTTTGCATTTATGAAGTTACTTGTATTCACAATTCTTGTGACAAGGTTAACACTCTCTTTAGTTTATTTTTGAGAAAGACAATTGTCTTGTTAATAAGATACAATTAAGACACTATAATTATAATAGGTTAGCAATTAGATAAGAATATAATTTGCGCATTATAGTTTATCCTTTGGAAACATATTACAACTCGATAACGTTAATTTAGTTGTTATCTAAATAAAACTCTTTCAAGTTCTTATCATTTTCCTACAGTATATTTATATTTTCCATCTTAAGATACATCACAAAAAATTTTAATATCGTGTTAGTTTATAAGTAAAAATTTAATAAATAAGACCTTTTTATAACGTTTACTTAAATTTCTTGCTTTTGAATTTGAACTTTTTTGTTGGAATTTTATGAAGATCATAAAATATTTTCAGTATGTCTGAGTAAGATATTCCTAGGGAGGGTGGTAAAACTCACACTTCCTTCGTGAGGAACAAGGTGATTTACATGGTAATTTACTCATAGGGAGTATTATTCTTGCAACGATGGAGTAGAGAAATCTAGTGACATGGTTAGGTGCTAGGTTAGTTACTTGAGCAAGCATATTTTTGCTTGCTTGTTATATCTGGGGCTGCCCAACAATAGTGTTGAGTCGTGGGGACTCACAGGTCCGCGGTCGGCCAAGGTCGTACGCGAGAGAGTTGGTTTTCGCATACGAATTGGGTGGGTTGAGAGACCAGGGGGATCAATCAACACCTATGATCCTCCCTCCCCGCAATGTTAGTCACCTCTTCCACATTCTGCAATACATCGTGACAGCAGAATGATAGGAAGGTGATAAATTAGCAATGCAACCACAGCCATCTATGGTTTGCAATCACACACATACTTACGAGCTACGTTCTAAAGGTTAGTTTAATAATTCAGACCTGATTCTTCTCTTCTGACTTATGATCACTCATTTGGAATAGTAGTAGGTGCGACCATGAATCTTCTACTCCTTTCAATTAATTCTTCCCAGTCTTGTCGACATTGATTATGAGGGCCCTTAAGCATTGAAAAATTGCATATTCGAACTCGCACACCATGAGTTCAACGGTCGGCAGAAAAAAAAGAGGTAACACCGGTCATGTAGATCCCGGAGCAAGTGCCAACTGCCTGGCTGAGCTGGTCATGGCTAAGGTACTGCCGGCCACCGCGACGGTCGATCTCGGCCACGGTTCTACGTTGTCGCATGCCGTTCTTACCGACTGTTCTCTACGAACAGTTGATGAGAAAGGGGGCGTTGCCGGCATAGGATCGCTTCCGTCCCTTCAATACAGAATTAGGTAGCTATAACTAGTTTAGTGGATGCGATCTGAAGTGAAGTCTTCGGAAATGTAAACGTCGTCGTTCGTATCTTTGGCATTTCGATACTAGATATGAGTGAGGGATCTGAGTAGAGTCCATGGTTTCAGGTGTAGGCTACGACAAGATACAGCTACAGGAAGAACACCTATTGCTTGTAGCGGATTGGCGCGGACATGTTGACAGGTACCCTCTAATCTGTTCCACGGTGCTTTGTGGTCAGCACCTATGGTACGCTGTTAGATGGTTCATGCTTCTGTGATGGGGATGGATAAGGAATATAGAAGAAGGTAAGAAGAGCTGGAGGCCGTGATAAGTACGTGTAAGTATCAGTGGCGATTCCTCTCAGTTGGCTAGGTTGGCTGCGCCAACCCAAAAATAAATAAATACAATTCATATTAAAAGTATCATGAAATAATATTTTGTGTACAAAATACAAACCTGATTGAGTTTTCTTAAAACCCATGTGTTTACCTAATTACAACAAAACATTTTTCATTCAAATAAAACTAACCACAGCAATCGCATGCTTTCGGTTTACGATCTAGAATGGCATTGGAAATAGCGCATTCATATTCTAATACAAATCGTATGCAAACTCCCTTTACCCCTCGTGTGCCACTTTATTCCACCTTTAAAGCATAAAATCGATGCTCAAAATAATAGCCATACTGCGAACAGCGAGTCAAAGGAAAACAAAATAAAACTTAGCCAGCAATCGCATCATTGGCAACGCACACGCAGGGTTGAAAATGTAAACCTAGAAAAGGAAGCAGATAAACAAGAAAATTTAAATAGGTTTTCAATAAGTATTAAGTACTAAGTAGGGTCTACATTAAAATGAAATGCACGAATTTGTCGCACATACCTACTTGAACTGTGGGTGCAATAGATGGTTTTTGAGCAATAAAAACTACTCTTCGTATAAAAAATATGCAAGGAAGTTCAAAATATTTGTTTAAGGAGTGTTTATGTCCCGCATTTCGAACATATTGATAGTGTTATAAGATACGCCAATTTTACCGTTATTTTCGTTATACGAAGACGAGTAATTGAATTAATTTGCTTCTATAGTCTTTACCTACATCAGATGTCCGTTACTTGAATTAAGCCCAAACATATGAACAGTTTAGAAATCAAGAAAATTCTACCAACAAATACACACAAAGGGCTTACCACGATATCTAGAAAAAAAAATTAGAGCAACAAAATCTAGAAAAAACTTCTTTAGAGTTAGGAAAATCCAGAAAACCGAAAATCTAGAATACATAATCTCGAAAATCCAAAAAAAAAAAAAAAACAAAAAAAAAGAATTAGAATTATTAATATTAATACTAGATTTAGAATTCCTCTAAATTAAAAAAAAATCTAGAATACTTTTTTTCTAGATTCTAGACTCCATCTTTCTAGATTTTTCCATATTCTAGATTTTTTCTACTTCTAGATTTTATCTTTCTATATTTTTTTATAGATGTTGTCCTTTCTAAATTCTGACACTCTGGATAACGTCGTGATCCCGCCCACAAAGTACATAAAAATTGTTTAAACCATTTTTAAGAAATTTGGTTAACATTTAAATTTTTTTTCTAAAACTGAAAGGTTCGATATGTACTAGCTACAATTAAGCAACCGTTACTCCTTAAAACATAGGTGCAATCTTGTGGGTGCTATGAAAGATATATACTTTAGGAAGTGCGAACCATTTCGTTAATGTGGTTGTCCACTTTTATTTATTTATTTACATAGCTAAAGACTAGCTTCAGATATAAGTACTTATGTCTATAATTGTACTTTTACAATTGAATACAAATTTGACTGACATTTAGATGAAAAATTTAACGGAGTTTAATAAAACCTTTGAAACCTGATTTCCGTAAATATCATTTGTAGTCAAAAACTAACAAAATGAAGTTTTTTTTACCTTCTATGTAACAAAGTTGAATAAAAATCGTTCAAGCCTTTTTTAAGCAAGTTAGAAATAAAATGCACGACTGGGTAGCACCAACTTGGTCTAATGTGTGACAGTGGTCTAGGCTCTAGGGGATTGAGATTTTGATAAAAATAAATTTTTCAAAATTCTTAAATAAATATTTTAAGTAATTTGAGCTGAAAAAAGTACGCCCTTTTATTTCTTGGATACATTTGAATTGATGAGAATAAATTTATGAAAAGCTATGGAGCTGTTTTGGAGAAAAAAAAGGTTTTTTTTGAAGAACTTTTTAAAAACATTAAACAAAAAAAAAAAATCAAAAAGGATAGGACAAAGGTATTAAGGAAATACATTTATTTAAAATTTTTGAACAAAATTTAATAAGCAGTTTTCAAAATACATATTAATTTTTTAAATAAAAAATAAACGCTTTTTAAAATACCTACAATAAAACATCTTTTAAAAATATAGGTATATGCCTTTTTGCAGTATATAAATTAAGCTACCTACAACTAATATAATGAAATTTTGAAAGTATTGGTTGAGCCAGTTTTGAGATATCCAAAACAAAAACCGTCCTATGGAAACTGCCGTTTTTGGACATTTTTAAAAAAATTTTGTCAGCCGATTGGTCGTACTTAAAAAGCAACAGTGATTTTTTTTTAAATTAAAATTGTTAGTGCCGTTTTTGAGAAAAATATGATTTTACGATCGCGTTCAAATATAGTATAAAAGTTTTTCATACAAATGAAAAAAAATTAAAAATTCGTTTTTAAACGTAAATTTGCTTCTTTTTGCTTTACTTTTGGATCCTTGGTGTAGCCAACCTAATATTGGAGATGAGGAATCGCCACTGGTAAGTATGTCTTTTGTAGGGATGCTGCCTACGCAGGTACGCGGTTGGTTGAAGACGGAGATGCTGTACGTTGGTATAGGCGTCAAAGGTATCAGGGTACTTGTCTCTTCTTGCTTCCTCTGAGGGTTGTGGGATTGATGATGGTGGGAATTGAATCTGTTATTGAATATCCACAGGGTGTTTGGTAGTAGATTTATTTTTCTCATTTCAATAAATTCACAATATTTCATTATTCTTTCTTTAATTTTCTTTAATTACGTTACAGATGGCGCCCAATGTGGGGCTTGAATTAGTTGATGAAGACAAGATTAGAATTGATTTAAGTTAGGTCGATTCTGAGTGACATAGTTGGAAGTTAAGAATTTTTGAGAGTTTTCAGAATTTTTCAGTTTTTGAAGTAAAGTTGTTTGTTTATTGACCAGGTCTCTTAGATGGAGGAACACCATCGAGATAAGCGGTGTAGGCACTATTTTGTCCAGTGGTTTAGTGAGTTCCTTCCTGAGTCAGCTGTTGCATTAGGTCTACCCACTTTTCTCTACCCCTTGTCACATAGGTTTGTCTTCGATCTCTGTCCGGATTGAGCTGTTGTTTGCTTGATTGTCAGTAGCGGAGATGTGGATATGTCCAAACGGTGAAGTCTGAGTTTCCGGTCGCAGAAGAGTAGATTGAGCAGGTCTTTTGACCGGTGGTTGGTGCTTTTTGCCCGACGAACGTCAGCTGCAGAAGCTGGTCACTCGCTCAAATACGACCCAATTTGTTTCAATTACAAATCAACTTACCTTTGTTTTAATTATTATACTACCCAGATTGTTTTAGAAGTTTATAGTCGTTTTCGATAGATGTTAGGAAGTGATGGTATACGACGGGACATGAAGCGCTAACCGGTAGTTGGAGTTTTATACCCGATGTACGTCAGCAGTAGCGTAATGTCATCGTCGTATACCTGATCAACTTTTCGTTTAAAAGAAATTGCCTTTTTCTAGCAATAGAACGCCGTAATGTAGTAAGTCTACACACCCTAATGATTTTTTTTTTTTGATTACCAAATTTTTTTTTGAATCGGTTAAGTTGCAGAGCCGATACATGTACACCTTATTCCATTGAAGGGAGGGTTACCCTCTCCCGAGTCCTTTATGAAATACAACTTTATATATTTAGATATTTTTGAGACACAAATACAGTTTAGTATTAATTTTTTTTTATGAGTATTCCGTCAATCAAGTTGGGACGTAATTCTTGATTGTCGTGTAAGTTTGGGATAGTGCCCGTTTATAGTTTTTCAGATTACAGTTTTGGGATCGTGCCCACATTTAGTTAATTTTTGGGATAGTGCCCGCAATTAGTTTTACATTGGGATTGAGCCCACCATTACCGTTTACGGTTTAGAATTTTAGATTATTGAGTATAAAATAGGTTTCTAAATACTATTCCAGTATTGTTTTCCTATATTGAACTTTTCAGATAGAATTAAGTATACCTTGTTAAGAATTTATTTAGCTATTTAGGCCTTTTAGATTTTTAAGAGTTTTGAAGTAGTGCCTTTAATAGACGATACATATTAATAGATACCTTTAATATTAAGCACTTTATTTTTATTGAATTATACTATCTCGCAATTTGTAAATATCCGTTTGAGGTTTTGCTTACGGCATATTTGAAATTTTTCACTATTCACTTTTGACTTACCTTTTTTTTATTATTGTTATATAACTGGAGTAGTATCCGTTCTAGGAGTTTCTCACGGTCTACTTAAATTTAATCTTACTTACCGAATTTACGAAAGTGGTCTGTCCGTTTGTTCTCACAAATAAATGAGTGGTACAAACCGGAAGACCATAACCCAAAGTTCTTATAACCCAGATCTACGTGACGTAATTATCATGCCACTTAAACCAAATTTTGGCGGAGGTCTAAAGCCAGATGGCGAAGAGGGGGACGATCAATCTCAGAACGGTTTTGAAAGGTCAGGAAATGACACCGGAGTCGTTCCAGCCGAGGCTGATGATGTCAACGCAGAGGAGGCACAACGCCGTAAGGATGCTGCCGATCACTCATCATACATCCAGGACATTGTTTCCGCTTCCATAGAAGCACACCGCTGCGACGAGAGAAGGTTCATTCAAGAACAATTAGCTCAAAGCCAGAACTATCTCTTGGAACAAGTCGCCAATATTATTCGAGGTAACCCCCGAAACCCAGTGCCACCCCCTGCTGCTCAACCTCCAACCCAGTCTCAAGCCACCACTTCACGTAATGTTACTTACAAGCCTATGGCCAGTACAAACGCTGCACGCGTACTTACTGCCAACCAGTGTTGGCAAGTAAGTTACATGAAGTAAGTTACCCGTTTAGTTACGCGTAACTAATATGAATTAGTTACGCCCAATATTTGGCGTAACTAATGTAACTAATGTAACTAAATGTAACTAAATGTAACTAAATGTAACTAAATAAAACTAAGTCTTACTTAATAATAAAAAATAAAAAAATCACATTTCATCCTGAATCCCAATCGACTATTGACGAAATTGTTTTATAAGCAAGGGCAACGGCAACCTGGCAAGGAATACAATTGAAATTACTATGTTCCTGATGAAAAGAAAATCTAATAAAATATTATATTCTTGGAGCATACAAAAGATTTTTACTTACATTTAAAGTTTTCCCTTCTTTCTATTCATATCGACACTCAAAATGCAGATTGACTACGTACTCAGAACAACCGAAATGTGAGATTCTTGGACATTTGTTTTTTATTATGATTTTTTTTTGGTAAATTCAGATTTGATCTCAGATTTGATCTCAAATTTGATCTCAAATTCCAGATTTAGCTCACCCAAAGGAAATCAAACGAGATCTATTTTGTTTTATTTTCCAGGTTAAGTTAGAAGCGTATCCAGTCGTCAGGCAAGCACCTACATCGGCAGTTTTTTAATTTGACAATGGTGAACCTGTGATACTCTGGTGACAGTGCTGCGTGAAAATGGAATATTCTAAATAGGTATGATATATCGTACGAACAAAATGTTCAATAGAAAGGTGTCAGAAATGTCAGTGCCAAACTGCTAAGAAAAACAAACAAATCTAGTGAGAAAACAAAATCTACATTTAAGGACAAGAATGCAATCAACAAATATTTATGTAATGGTTGGCTTGCTTTCACGGCTACAGGCGCCGGTAAATGCATGCATGTGTAAGCCCCGCAGTAGTCACCTGCGCCGGTGAATTAACTCATCACGTATTCCCTTCATTAATGTCAAATAGGAAAGAGAAAAGACAAAGAAACATTTTTGAACTACCCAATCCACGCTCCCTTCTTTTACTATTTTGAATTACTCGGCAGCATTTTTATTTTGCTCTCAATGTCAGGTAAATAAAATTAAATTTAACTAAATCTTAATGTGAATTGAATATTAAACATTATGTGATTTTCTTTTGGTACGTCAGATCATATTTTTTTTGCTGTCGGATAAAATCTGAAATCAAAATCTGTTTTTCCTTTGTTCACAGATCATATTTTTTTCATTTCAGATCAAATTTCCAAATCTTAAATCTTATTTTCAATCGAGATTTAACACATATTTGCACGCACACCACAGTATTTGACATTTGCTTTTAGAAGTGTTATTTCATTTTGATTAAATATTTTTAGAAAATAAATTCTTAGGAACAGAAAATGGTTTATTATGAATTTTGTTAAAATAAGTGAAATTCGTGAATGAAGTGAATAGCTATTGTAATTAAATAATTATTTAGGCTATTTTGTAGGATTCAACATAAATGTACATTAATTGTGAAAAAGCACAAACACACAAAATAAAACAAAATAGGTCTCGTTTGATTTCCTTGGGCGACCCAAATCTGAAGTTTGAGATCAAATCTGAGATCAAATCAGTATTTACCAAAAAAAAAAAAAACATCACAATAAACAGAGAAATGTAGAAGAATCTCAAAAAAAGGGAAAACTTTAAATGTAAGTAAAAATCTATTGTATGCTCCAAGAATATAATATTTTATTAGATTTCCATTTCATCAATAACATAAGTATTATTATATACTTAATTTTTTTTTGTAGAAATATATGTAGTAATTTAAAAATGTATTCCTTGACGGCAATTAATCAATCATCCAGCTTTGCCCTAAAAAAGTGTAGTCAATCGTCATTCGATCCGGTTTGTGGATGGAACTTCTAAATTTCAATTAAACATAAAATGTGAGTTTTTGTATTTGAAAAATTCTATAAGTTATAGTTAGTTACATTTAGTTACAATTAGTTACATTTAGTTACATTAGTTACATAAGTTACATTAGTTACGTGTAACTAATTAAAATTCCAAAGTTACGCGTAACTATCCAACACTGCTGCCAACGCCCAAACAGGACCAAAACGGAATCTTACGGAACCACTTCAAACTGTCGATGATTTGGCAGCAATGATGACACCCAAATATCCACCTGCAGTCAATCGAGTTTCGCTAGGTATTAACCCAGCTCAGATGTCTCGAGGTGCGAATGTGGACGATTATTTATCTCGAATGAACCCGTTTAACTTCGATGATTCTCCACCAACTTCGTCTCCTCAGAGACGACCACCTTCTAATTCAACGAATCCTAGTAGGACACCGCAGTACCATAAGTGGGGACTGAACTTCGACGGCAAGAATATGTCAGTTGACGTCTTCTTGTTCCGTCTAGAATGCATCCGTTATAGCAACAACGCATCATGGGGCGAGATATTGATGAATTTTTATCATTTCGTCTCCGGGTCAGTTGAAGCTTGGTACTGGATGTACTTGAAAAACAACAAACACACTTCATGGGTTTCATTAAAGTCTGCTTTGGTACAACAATACCGCAGCTTAGAAACTGATACGGAGCTTTTCCGTAAGCTTTCGGATCGAAAGATGCAGAACGGCGAGTCGTTCAACGATTTCTACGATTCGATTCTCAGTATTAATTCAAAGATGCGGACTCCACGTCCAGAGAGGGAATTGATTGAAATCATCAAAACTAATGTCCGAAGGAGGATGAGCGAGCTGCTCATCACCTATAACACATCAAGTCGTAGGGAACTGGTATACTTTTGCCGCGCCATTGAGAAGTCTCAATCAAATTTCGTGCCGTCGGCACAACGTCAGCCATTTAAGCGTTATGTCAATGAGTTTAAGGAAGAGCCTCATGCCGAATCAACTGTTGTTGAACCTTGTAGCCTAGATGCTTTCCAAAAAGACCCGAAGTTACATAAATAATAGAAATGCCATGTGGTTGGTCACCATTTCCGTGACTGTAGTAGCAAGACCAACAATGTTTTTTGTTACCGCTGCGGATTGGTGGACGCGTATAGTTCGACATGCCCTAAATGATCAGCGGGAAACGAGAGGGGGGTTCGATCCGATTAGACTTACCCGGAGTTCAAGTGTCTAAGCCGACAAAGCCTCTTGAACTTCCGAAATCACAATTTTAAAGCCACACAAGAACGATAATGAATTACAAAACGATATTAACAATGATTGTAGAAGAATCCCTATTTTAAGCAAAGAAACCAAACCCAATACAATTTTGAATTTTAATGATAACTTACCAGAACCTTTATACCAAAAACCATTCCATGAACGATTACGCAATTATGTTGAAGTACGTAAGCGAATTGTTACTTTCCCAGAGTTATCCAAACGGATACGACGGACAAGGGAGCGCTTTCATCGGAAGCGGACTACTTACCGTAATATAGCTTCAGCAACCATAGGCCGAGAATCGAATGACCCACGTGCATATGTGACGGTTGGCCTATTCGGCGATAATTTCTTAGGTCTACTCGATTCAGGGTCAAGTATTCGCTGCTTAGGCACCGACATACTTCCCTATTTGAAGGATAAAAATGTAACGGTAAGGAAGGTAGAGACTACCGTGTCCACGGCCGATGGACACAAGCAATCCATAGTGGGAGTGATCACTACGGTGATCCAATACAAGGGAGTGACAAAAGATTTCGATCTTTATATTGTGCCATCGTTGAGCCAACGTCTATATTTAGGCGTTGACTTTTGGCAAAAATTCCAGATCACACCTCATATAATTGCGGGTCTTTCAGGAATTACGACCGGTGGGCCAGATAAGAGACCCACCAACCAAATAAAGTTGAATGATGAAGAGTCTAAACGACTAGAAGCTGTTGTTCGTAGATTTCCTTCTTTCGTAGTCCATGGACTCGGGAAAACGAACCTAGTGCAGCTTTATATAGACACGGGTGATGCCGTACCAATAAAGCAAAGGTTCTATCCCGTTTCTCCGGCGATACAAACTCTCATGTACGCGGAATTCTACCGCATGCTTTCGTTGGGAGTCATCGAGGAAAGTTCCAGCGCATGGAGTTCCCCAGTGGTGCTTGTTCGCAAACCTGGTAAGAACCGACTGTGCCTGGACTTTCGGAAGGTGAACTCCGTGACTAAGAAAGATGCTCGTCCAATTGCGCATATAGAGGGGCTGCTGGCACGTCTGACAGAGACGCGCTTTATTTCTAGCGTGGATCTGAAAGATGCGTTTTGGCAGATACCGCTGGAGCAAAGTTCGAGGGAGAAGACCGCTTTTACTGTACCGGGCCGAACACTGTACCAATTTAAGGTCATGCCCTTCGGTCTATGTAATGCGGCACAAAGTCTAAGCTACTTAATGAGTCGTGTAATCCCATCGGGATTACGAGATCAAGTCTTTGTTTACTTGGACGATCTATTGGTTGTGTCGAAGGATTTCGACGAACACCTGGAGACTCTGGAGATTGTCGGAAAGTGCTTGACGAATGCAGGTCTGACGATAAACGTCGAGAAGTCGAAGTTTTGTTTTGATGAGCTTCACTATCTCGGTTATAAGGTCGGTCAGGGTTGCTTGAAAGCTGATCCTGACAAGATTTCAGCAATTACTAGCTTTCCGTTACCAACCACAACTCGCCAAGTTCGCCGATTTCTCGGTATGGCAGGTTGGTATCGACGGTTTGTGAAAGACTTCAGCACCCTAGCCGCACCCTTGACCGAGACACTGAAAAAGGGAAAAGCCTTCAAGCTCAGCCCAGAAGCTATTGAAGCTTTCCTTCAAATCAAGCAAGATTTGGCTTCAGCGCCTGTACTAGTCAATCCAGACTTCTCCAAAGAATTCATCATTCTCTGCGACGCATCCGCGACTGGCATCGGATGTGTACTCTGTCAGCGGGACGAATCCGGGGCGGAGTGGCCCATATACTACTTCTCCCGGAAACTGAATGCTGCACAGAGAAACTATTCGGTGACAGAGCGCGAGTGCTAAGCAGCTTTTGAGGGTATCCAGAAGCTTAGATCTTACGTTGAGGGATACCATTTTCGTATTATTACGGACTATTCCAGCCTGAAATGGCTGATGACCATGAAAGATCCAACCGGAAGATTAGCGAGGTGGATTATGCGACTCCAAGGCTTCGATTTTGTGGTGGAGCACAGAAAGGGAACATTAAATGTCGTGCCAGACGCTCTATCTAGAGCTTATGAAGACGATGAGTTGACAGTGTCAGCTTTCCTTAAATGTCTAATTCAGATCGGAACCTTGGAGGTACCCCATATCGATCTTGAGGATCCGTCCTTTAAATCCGAAGGTAATCTCGATATCATTAGTCATATCAGGAAGGAACAGGAGCGGTTACCGGACCTCAAAGTGTCGGAAGGGTACATATACAAACGCACTAAACATGCTGTTGGTAATCCCTTGGCCGACGATCTAACTTGGAAGTTGTGGGTTCCATCAGAGATGAACAATCCGCCACGTCCTTCGCATGGTGTGGTGGTGAAGACAATTTATCGGTTAAGAGACAGATTCTACTGGCCAGGTATGTTTACTCAGGTCAAACTATACGTAGATCGGTGTGAAGCATGCAAGACCAGTAATGCAGCTAACATGACTTTAAGAGCTGAGATGGGAAACAGTTTCGAGGTAGATAGGCCATTTCAACATTTATACGTTGATTTTCTCGGGCCGTACCCAAGGTCAAGATCCGGAAATGTTTACATCGTAATCGTGTTAGACCAGTTAACCAAATTCGTCTTCATCAAACCACTGCGCCAGGCAACAGCCGCGAGCGTGGTCAAATTCCTGAAAGATGACGTTTTCTTGATTTACGGAGTGCCAGAGAGCATTCTCTCTGATAATGGTACACAATTTGTTGGGAAGGAGTTCCAAAAACTCATTGACGTTTTTGGGGTCAAACATTACCGAACGGCAGTGTATGCTCCCCAGTCAAATGCTAGCGAGAGAGTAAATCGTTCGATATTGGCAGCCATACGGTCGTATGTCAATCCTCGACAAACGGATTGGGATGCCTATCTGTCTTCGATCTGTAGTGCCTTGCGTACGACGGTGCATTCAACCCTCTCAATGTCCCCATACGAAGCCTTATTCGGGAAACGAATGATAGAGCACGGGGCAGACTATCGTCTGTTGAGAGAGTTTGGTGGACTGAACTGTTCGGAGATAGATTAGCTTCCCAAGGTCGCCAAGATGAATATCGTTCATTCGTATTTTAAACAAGCGTTAATAAAAACTCACGAAGCATACGAGAAGAATTACAATCTCCGGAGTAGGAACGTGTCATTTAAAGCAGGTGATGAGATCTGAGAGCGAAGTTGTGCCCAAAATGTATTAAAGTTCGTGTGAGCCAAGTGATTGGTAATAACTTTTATGAAGTGGAAGATAGGCGAGGGCACAAGTCAACGTGTCATACGAAAGACCTAAAGAGATAAATCTTTAGAACATTGGATCTACAACTACATCCCAGACTTACATTAAAATAACCTGACTTTCCCTTATTATTCAATTGACCAAATCTTTATTAAATTCACAGACGATAGGTTCGAGTATACCAAAGTACTCAAAGAGACGCAGGTTATCTGTGAAATCTTTCCTTTTAACTTATGCCCGGCTCTCAGCTGTGCATGAGACTCTTGGGTTAAATTTCAACTTTTTCTTTTATTTTCAGAAAAACAATATAGTACACAAACAACGTCCAATTACACATTGTGTAAATTTCCCTTTATTTTGTCTTCGACCGACTAGACGTAAAAGAGTCGCAGTGTCTTCACGATACGACGAGTGAGAGGACCAGAAGTGCTAAATCCAATTTGCAAGAAGTTCTCCTTTTCTTGGAAATTAGACTAAGTAGACTTAGTCGAAATTCCAAGCTTTATAGGGAAAACTTTCTCGCCAGTCACTGGCAAATAATGAACGCCACTGGTGCCATCTACATGCGAGACATCCATTTTACTCGCAACGTGATGAACGCGCTCAATAGAATCCATCAGAGAAGGTTCCACCGAAAGGAATCCAATTTCGAAATGGACTCCACGTCCGAAATAGATTCCACAAATTCTTCCAATATAAATCAGTTTCCAGAATGTCCTCTTTCCCATGAACTAGTGGAATGGCATAAGACATCCAGAAACGAACAAACACTAGCTCGTTTTATACTCCGATCACACCCAAAACTCTAGGCATAGTGATCACACTAATCAGAGTATGAGTGTATAGATACAGGCGACACAAAGAATGATGGGTCTGTAAAATGTGACAGATAGCCATAAGGTGACAATTCGAGTGAAGTGGTCGATGCGGCCGAACATTTCTCTCGATATGTCAAAGTGAACTGCACTTTTGTAGTGTCAGACTGTCTTTCAGGACTCTGAAATACCGTCTCTATTGTATCTAAAACCCTATAAATGTGTGACTCTAGAACGTAATGGACTAGAGGTTGTCTGTGAAAAAGTGAAATAAAGCCTATGTTACACCATTTACCACCAGATAGGCAAACGAGATTAGATTTTTCTTTTTATTCCCACGGAAATGTCATTCACACGATCTTATGAGTGAGATGATGATAAGAACTTGTGAAGACATACCCATGCGTAATAATATTCTGCGATCGCACAACTGCCAACAACTCGGTACCAATGTCGTATACCTGACAGGTGTCAAGTAAGAACGAGAATCCAAACCCATATAACTTTAAAAGTTTCACATAACAATATGTACCAGATTATGTCTACAACGAAGATACTAACGCCACCTTGACAGTTATTCATGTTATTGAATTTTTACATTGACAGATACAGTCCCAAAACAACCGTATCTAGTTATAAATGCGTTAAGAATCAGTCAATATTATACCCGATATGATCGTAACTATGTCATATAGTGTGACCAGAACTTTATCTCAAATATTCCGTCCAGAATTATTTCATCTGACGTAAGCAGTTGAAAAGTCACAACTCACATTTAATAAAAGGTACAGTGAGCATTACCCATTAATTCTGCCTAACACACGTCACCTACCGTGACAACAAATAAACACATCAGTCACTGGAAAGAGGAAGTTGACTGGAAAAGAAAACAGGGCGTTGGCTACCTGGAAAAGGTATTCGTAGATCTCATAGTTGTCTGTGGAATTCATTTTGAAGCCAAACAGCGACATCGCAACAACGCCACCTCAGAACAAGTATTATTATAAGCAGCCTAACCGCGCCCATTTTCGTGGATTTTTGGTTTCTCTAAGGAGAAACCATCCAATTGCTCCAGCAATTGGAGAATTATTACCCTAATTATCAAATTATTATTGAAATAAAGGTGAGTGTGATTTATTCCTCACCAAAGCAGGAAAATATTATTTGCTCTGCTTTGATGAGAAATGGGCGTTGGCGTCACATGGCAGAATAGTTAAAATCCTTGTCGCTTACCCTCTAGGATCACCAACCCTACTTCGGACGTGAAAGCTGTTGTTACGCATCCACCAGAAGAAGCAGGCGAGGCTGCCTATAGTTTTTTTTATCGATGGATTTTCTGCATTTTTACTAATAAAGCACCATGTGCCTAAGCACATCCTAACGATTATATATATAACGGGTGTTTTTTTAAGAGCTTGAGAACTTTAAAAAAAAAAAAAACGCATAAAATTTGCAAAATCTCATCGGTTCCTTATTTGAAACGTTAGATTGGTCCATGACATTTACTTTTTGAAGATAATTTCATTTAAATGTTGACCGCCTCTGCGTCTTAGGTGGTCCATTCGGAAAGTCCAATTTTGGGCAACTTTTTCGAGCATTTCGGCCGGAATAGCCCGAATTTCTTCGGCAATGTTGTCTTCCAAAGCTGGAATAGTTGCTGGCTTATTTCTGTAGACTTTAGACTTGACGTAGCCCTACAAAAAGTAGTCCAAAGGCGTCAAATCGCATGATCTTGGTGGCCAACTTACCGGTCCATTTCTTGAGATGAATTGTTCTCCGAAGTTTTCCCTCAAAATGGCCACAGAATCGCGAGCTGTGTGGCATGTAGCGCCATCTTGTTGAAACCACATGTCAACCAAGTTCAGTTCTTCCATTTTTAGCAACAAAAAGTTTGTTAGCATCGAACGATAGCGATCGCCATTCACCGTAACGTTGCGTCCAACAGCATCTTTGAAAAAATACGGTCCAATGATTCCACCAGCGTACAAACCACACCAAACAGTGCATTTTTCGGGATGCATGGGCAGTTCTTGAACGGCTTCTGGTTGCTCTTCACTCCAAATGCGGCAATTTTGCTTATTTACGTAGCCATTCAACCAGAAATGAGCCTCATCGCTGAACAAAATTTGTCGATAAAAAAGCGGATTTTCTGCCAACTTTTCTAGGGCCCATTCACTGAAAATTCGACGTTGTGGCAGATCGTTCGGCTTCAGTTCTTGCACGAGCTGTATTTTATATGGTTTTACACCAAGATCTTTGCGTAAAATCTTCCATGTGGTCGAATAACACAAACCCAATTGCTGCGAACGGCGACGAATCGACATTTCACGGTCTTCAGCAACACTCTCAGAAACAGACGCAATATTCTCTTCTGTACGCACTGTACGCATTCGTGTGGTTGGTTTAATGTCCAATAAAGTAAACTGAGTGCGAAACTGGGTCACAATCGCATTAATTGTTTGCTCACTTGGTCGATTATGTAGACCATAAATCGGACGTAAAGCGCGAAACACATTTCGAACCGAACACTGATTTTGGTAATAAAATTCAATGATTTGCAAGCGTTGCTCGTTAGTAAGTCTATTCATGATGAAATGTCAAAGCATACTGAGCATCTTTCTCTTTGACACCATGTCTGAAATCCCGCGTGATCTGTCAAATACTAATGCATGAAAATCCTAACCTCAAAAAAATCACCCGTTATATACGAAATATATATCATGGCGCAAGTTGCGCGTCTGTGAAATACAACTCTCTTCTCTCATTCTAAAAGAGACAAAGGAAACTTTATACTCCTACCCTACGTTATTTCGGCGATACAAAACTCATATCGCTCCACGTGTCCAAGGTGGGACACCAATTCGCTTCCGTCAGACGTTGATCCGTATTCTGGCTCGTCGACCGACGCGACCACACCCCACGCCTAGCAATATCAAGCTTCACGTTCGTGGGTAGACCACTGTACGTGGAATCATAGCGCCCTGTCGGCGCAACATAAAGGATGTCCATTGATGTCCTAGCAGCAGGAAGCAGGATTGCTAGAACATTCTGTACGTCATCTTTATTATCTGTCAGGAAACCCAGTCACGATTAGGCTGTAGACTCATAACGGGATTCGAAAGAATTTATTTCATCTTGGTGAACCAACAGGACGACTGTGCGTGTGTTGATTCACAGATGCCGGTCCATATTAAGGAGCAGCTTTAAATTTTGAATCTACAAGCATCGTAGGACCAAGGAGTTTCAACATCTTTAATTTTACAACAACATACAACTGTTCCAGAAAACTCATTATGTGTATATTAATATAACATTGTTCTGGATAAGCCAGGTAAAAGTTACGTATTTTATATTAATTTGTGTGTGATACCTTAAGAGCGTGGATATTGCCGCTCCAACAAAACCCACAGGCGGGTTCATAATTGCCCAAGAACGTACGAAGTCTCAACGTACGAAGCGTTCGACTACGGACGGTGGTGTACGCTATCAGCTCCTTATTTTGATTTTTTTTTTCACTTGGTGGTTGGACCTAGCGCCTCCTCCACCCCCACGTTATCTACCTACCAGTTTACACTATTATAAGGATTTCTTAGTGACGTGTTTAAGTTTTTTTTTTATAAATATTAACATATTCATGTTTTATCAATCAGAAAGTGATGACTTCTCAGTAAAGTTTTTTTTTATGTCCAGTCTCGTAACGTTTCCGTTCACCGCGATATCGAATGAGATCGATTTCTTTAAAAAGATTAGATTACCGTAACGACTTTTCCTTTAAAGTTTGTGACGAGGCCCGTGCTTCTTATAAGTTACTCGGTGTTACTCTGTATAGTTGTACGCTACCAGTGAATTAGTGGTTTCCATCCGATATTTTATCGCAAGTCAGTAAGCTTGAGGTATCTTGGATACGAATTCCATTTGTTTGTTGGCTTTTTATTATTCTTTTTTTTCGCGTGACACTTGTAGGGAAAACTTTTTGCAGAATGGCATGCAAATAAATTTCTTACCAATGCCATCTACCAGCGAAATTATTCGTAGACTCACTCTACCTTGAACGCAGTCATTTTACCCCACTCCTAAAAGGATTCCACAAATAGAATCCACCCAGGCAAAAATGTCATTTCCAGAATGGCCTTCCAATGCACTTCCAAATTCTGTCTGCTTTCCATTTGGCAGATGTTCCACCATTTTCTAAAAATACAAGGAAATGACGAGTAAGCGGCTACTCGCTATTTCAGAATTGAAGCTACGTACACACAGAACAAAGATGCAGAACAACCGCATTATTGGGAATGTAGGAAAAAGGTAGTTTGTCAGTTTAGGAGACGTGACATGGAGTAAAATATTGGGAGACGAATATCCGTTAGCCCAAACGAAAATCGAGGGACAAGAGTGTAGAGATTATTAGAGATTCGTCGCAATCCGTAGTTTACACTATTGGACAATTGGTTCAGGATCAGTGACTTATCGAAAGTTCAGTATGAAAGCCATTCGCCCTCATAGACAACGCCTAGTCGATTTATTGCGTAATAAGTGACAAACCTATTCGGTACTAATGTCCCAACGGCGGCATAAACCCATTTACGTTTTGTCCACTCTACGAGCTTAGGACAGGTAGGATTTCCTTTTTTTTTATCTCTTGACTCATTTCTAACCATGAAGCAAATCGATTCCTATTTCACATACAGTAAGTAGACAATAAATTGTGAACACAGGGTATAACACCCGCCTAAACCTAACTTCGATATCTTCACAGTTTCAGCAGTATGATAATCTGCAGAACACCGAAGAAATGCAATATGCGGTTTGTTCAACAAACTCAGGTTTTGATATACCTAACTTCGCTCAGAAACTGTCAGTCGAAAACCACAAAGCATACCATAGTCTGAACGACAACTTTTGACACAATACCGTGAACAGATTCTTCTTTTGGACACAATAGAAATAGTGTGAGAAGACTGCTAAACATCAACCATAATAGGTTTACACGAAGGCAGAATCAGTATTTCCATCCTTCGGTGCACCTGACATTTATCTTACATAGAAATTCCCGCATATCAGAGCAGTCAGATATACTTAATGCCCTGCACAAAGTTGCACTTTTCAATGTAACCCATTGCGCACTACCCTTAAAGATTTCGCTACTTTCCACCTTCTAACTCGCTACTTGTATGGGGACGAGTAATAGAAAAAGGAAGTAGCAAAATCAATATGGCGTGCGGCTACTTGGAAAGTGGGGAAATATGAGTGAGAAGATTGTCTGTGGAATTCATTTCGAAGCCAGACGTCTACCACACAACATCTCCTCCGCAGAACGTATTTTTTTTAAGCAGCCGATCCGCGCACCATTTTGTATTGGATTTTCACTTTTTGGTTTCTCGACGAGAGAATCCATCCAATTGCGTATGCAATTGGAAAAATTTCCTTACCAACATCTCAACAATTTTATCCATAAGGTGAGTAAACTAATTTATGACACATTGAAGCAAAATAATGAAACATTATTTTGCTACGATGAGGATTTCGATGGCGTCATTCGGTAGATGGTAATTAATTTTATCATCCATCATTATAGGACTACAAATCCAACTCCTGGAGGAAGAGGAGCTACTCTAACTCATCCTGAAAGTGCGCAGGCGAGGCTGCACACCATTATAATAAAGATTCCTGTGCCTCAGCAGAGACGCCTAGACCTTTTTTTTTAAGGCGTACCAATTTATATATATATTATATATATATTTGAGAGCCTATGTGGCCACACGAATAAACGCTCAGCGAAATTAATCTTGTGCGAAGTAATTTGTTTTATCAGAAACGAACGCCAACGCCAGGCGTGTCGTTTCACTACGTCAATGACGACACGTTGTGTCCATTACACACATCGGCACATATCGCCACCCCCAGTGGATTCTGTAGGACATTTGTGAGGTTCAGACGTTGATCCATTCAACGGCTCGTCTGCCATCACACCCACGTCCTACCCAAATCCACATTTTTTGGTGCCGCTATTGAAGAAGGGTTGTCTCCTTCCGGCGCCGAAACAAGCATCATATTGGATGCCTCAACGCCCTCCCGGCGCATCTCAGTGGACTCTCTCCACTGCCTCAACAGCGTAATCTGGAAATCCACATAATTTACACACCCGGTACCCAGCCACGACAGGCTGAAGGCCACGTCGAGGGACGGATCTATAAATTTGATCATCGTGGGAAAGAAACTCTACAGCAGGACGCCTGGCGTGTGCGTTGGCACAGATGCCGGTCCCCCATCATAAAGACACTCTGTTAGAACATAACCTACAGAGCACCGAGGGAAGAAGCAGTTTATACATCACCACCTCATCAGTGAAGCAGATGTTCCAGATATTTATATTTGTATCCATATATTTAAAAATTATAAGAGCATCACATATCCAGGTAATCTTTTGAAATTTTGATTTGTGTTTGATCCATTGGGAGCATTAAGCTCAACCAAAACTGTGACAGAATTTATACCAGTGAATGTATAAGAATTATTTACTTCACATCGACGCCGGCGTAGAGCGTCGAGTACCGCGGACCGTGGTAATTTATCAATTTATTATTCACTCATTAAGAAGAGTTACATATTGGCATGCTGCCATACCTCTTCCATTATAAGTATTTAGTAAAAAGATTTTGTTTGTGTCCTTAATTTTAAGTTATACATATACTAGTGATTTAAAACGTATCGAACATACTGTGCTTTAAGAAACTAACGCTTTTCCAACCGTGAACCGCAAAAATTTGAATTTTCGTTGATCAGGAATTCGGTTATCGTCTATTGTGTTCGGATCTATTTTTTTGATTAAGATAAAGGCACCAGTAGAGCTCGTGCTCACCGTGCTTCAATTCGGTTTCTCGACACTAAGACACTCGGTGTACGTAACTTCCGAAAGACTTTATCTTTCTAGGTCGTGAAGCAAAGTTTTTCTTTTGTAACTTTTTGTTTTCACTCGAATCTTAACACACAGTTAGCGTCGGTAGCGACCATATACAATCGCGTTTAGTGAACATCGCGTTAAATACACTTACCTTTTTGATCTTTTTTTTTATAAATCACGTACTTTTACACTCACTCACTTGTTTATTTTAATTTATTTTATTTTGTTTTGTTTTTTTTGTGTCCTGTTCTAAATCATCGCGGTAAATATAACTTACTTTACCACTTTTGAATTCGAATATCCTTACGCGAAGATCCTTTTTTTTTTACCATCGTGCCAAGATCCTACAGCACGAATTTGAAACGTTGCTACTGCATACAAGGTATTATCAATAATCGGGTACCGCCAATATTGAAGCTTGAGAATACTTACCTATAAAGGGTAGTTGATTTCAAATACCAGGTCAATAGTAGAGTAGCAGTTGATTAACAGATATTTAGCTAACCCCTTTTCTACAGGTTCTGGAGTGCACTTCCGAAACATCAGAAAGCGGATATTTACCTACTGCTACCCCATTGGTAGTAGTATTTATTATATTGATTGACCTATATTGATTTTCAACTATATTTTAACTATATTGATATAACACTCGATCGTATGCATGAGTACAAACAGTATTCATACATGCGTGGTATTTAAACAATATTTAACTTTTGCTTCGTTACTCTTGGGGCGAATTGTCCTAAGCAGATCCTGCTTGTGTTAGTAGTAGACACCTCGTCGATTGCGAGGATTGGATATCCTATTTGGCATTTAACTTCAATAGATGAATTGAACATCTTAGATTTGAGATTATTGCATCCATCGCGTATACGTTCATCGAGTAAATTTTGAAACGCTTATCGTTTTTGGTCAATGCGACATTGACGTATCAGACCGCGTTAAATTCCTACCGCCGCGTTAGGAATCATATTGAATTTTCCTGACGGTTACTCGTTCACAGTCCACGTCTCTTAATTAGTATCACACTTAACATTAATTTTAGTTTTTTTTATTTTATTTATACTTTTTTTTTATATACTCCTAGCATTTGCTAATTTCTTTTGTAAGATTCTTATACTGACATACATATTTAAGAGTTTACAAATTTCAGTAAGTCAGCTTAAAATAAATGACAATAATCCTATCAGAGCTAACTTTTAATGAAGTTTAACGTACATACTCGTTTCAATTCATAAAGTAGCGAGAATTAGCCATATAGGTATATATAATGAGGTTAAGCATAAAAATTATTTAGCTCGCTTTCCTTACAATTGTTTCAATTAAGATATTTTTGATAAAACATCTATAATACTGTTAGTTATTAAGAATTTATTAAATAAATATTTCCAATTCCGTTTTATAACGTTTATAGAAAAACTTCGCTTTTCTTTTCTTTTGGATAACTTTGAATTTTTCGTGAAGACTTATAGCATAGTTATGGTGAAGAAGTAAGACTTTCTTAGGGAGGGTGGTGCCCCCTCACTTTTCTTTGGTGGAACAACGCGGTACATTCTCAGATAGAGTTTAGAATGTAGGGTTGGAGTTCGTGGAGACAGTGTCTATTCAGACTCTATGTCTTTAGTTTTGAATAGTTAAGCACGCAGGCTTTTGCCTGCTTTTTCAGTTCAGGGGTTGCCCATAGAAATTTCATTGAGTCTTGGGGACTCAAAGGCCTGCGGTCAACCAAAGGACAGTGTCAGAAGAGATGATTTTTGACATTGTATTGGGAGGGTTATGAGGCCAGGGGGATCGACAACCATCCTAGATCCTCCCTCCCCTATCGGTTAGACACCTCTGAGTCCGTGCTCGGCACTTCATCGTGGCAGCCGAACACGTAGACTATAATAATCAGCCATGGCTACCACAACAACCTATGGTCAGCTTTTCGTCGCACAATTTACGGGATTTGTTCTGTGGGTGATGTGATAATACACCCCGATTCTTTACTTTTGTTAACGTCTACGTTCACTCATAGTATTATGAGGTGCACAATCGAATCATTTATTTTAAACAATCAATTCAATACGTACTACTCTTCAACGGTTATGAGGGCCAATAAGCTTTTGAACATCATTATTCGAACTCGACCACCAGAGTTCATCGGTCGGCAGTGTAAGAAAAAAAGAGGTAACACCGGTCGTATAGATCCCGGAGCAAGTACCCATGGCCAGGCTGAGCTAGCTGTGGCTAGGGTACTGCCGGCCACCGCGACGGTCGATCTCGGCCATAACCTTGCGTTGTCGCATGCCGTTCTAATTGACCATTCTACGTGGACAGTCAACTAGAAAGGGGGCGTTGCCGGCAAAAGGTTAATTACATCCCCACTCACGCAAATCGGATAGCCATAGTTAGACGTTAAGATGCAAACCGGAGTGAGATCTCTGGGTATAAAGATAATTTAGTTTGAGGTAGCATTCGTGGTCTAGATATAGTTATGTGGGATTTAGATAAGGTTTATGGTTTCCAGGTGTAGGCTACATTGAGATACAGCTGCAAGCGGTCCACCTAGCACTTGTAGCGGATAGGCGTGATCATGGCATCAGGTACCCTCTAGGCTGTTCTGCGGGGCTTTGTGGTCAGTACCTAGGGTAGGCTGATGGATGGATCACGCTTCTGTGATCGGGATGGATTAGAGAGTTAAGAAATGTGAAGGAAGTAGAAGGGGCGGGAGGCAACGTTAATGACATGTAAGTATTCCATTTCTCGGATTACTAGATACGCTGATACTCGGATGTAGAACCTTGGAGTGGCAGTTCCTTGATATAGGAGTCAAGGATTTTCGGGTTGCCTGTCTCTTTCTACTTCCTCTCTGGTAGGTGTGGCTGTTGATGGGCAATGTTTTCTCTCGTTTGTCATCCATAGGATATCGAAGAGGGTAAGGCAGTGCTTGTTGGCAGTTGGACTGGGTTGAAGGAATATTTGAAAAGAAGAATATTTGTTCCGTTCCTTTTTTTTATTCTTTTATTTCAGATGTTACTTCATTAGATGGTAATATTTCTTAATTTATTTCTATAATAATTTATTTACGTTACAGATGGCGCCCAACGTGGGGCCCGAATTAGCTTGAGAAGATTAGATTTGAATTGATTAAAGATAGGTCGATTCAGAGTGACGTAGAGAGAAGTTAGGAATTTTTGAAAATTTTTGAGAATTTTTCAGTTTTTTGATTGGAGTTTTTGTTTTTGTGATGATCAGGTATCTTAGATGGAGGAACGTCATCGAGATTCGTGGTATAGGCACTATTTTGTCCAGTGGTTTGGTGATATGTCCCGAATCAGTCTGTTGCATTAGGTCTATCCACTTTCCTTTACCTCTTGTCACATAGGTTTATCGTCGATCTCTGTCCGGATTAGGCAGTGATTTTGCCCGATTGTCAGTTGCTGAGGTGTCAATATATCCTACAAGTGATGTCTGAGATCCTGGTCGTAGGAGAATAGTATGAGCAGGTCTTCTGACCGGTGGTTGGAGCTATTTGCCCGACGCACGTCAATGGGACATGAAGCGCTAACCGGTAATTGGTGTTTTCATACCCGATGTACGTCAGCAGTAGCGTAATGTTACCATTGATTACTCGATCAACTTTTTGCTCATGAAGAATTGTCTTTTCTTTAATATCCAGAACGCCGTAAAATTTAACAAGTCCACATACACTAAGCTTTTTTAGTTTTTTTTTGATTGGTTCAGAAACCGAACCGAAATGTACACGCCTAATTCCAAAGATAGGAGGGTCACCACCTCCCGAATCCTTTATGAAACACAGTTTATAAATTTTTTTTTTGAGATATAATTAAGTATATTTTTGAGATTTTTGAGATTTTTGATATAGTTTTGAGTTTTTGAGTTATTTAGATTTTGAGATTATAAGGTTTTTGAGAGATTTTTGAGAATTTTGAAGTATCATAGTTTTTGAGAATTTATGAAATAATACCCACCTTTTTCTTTAAGCATAATTTTTTTTTTAGTATAGATTACTGAGTATTGTATTAATAACGATTATTAGTTACAAAGTTCAAGAAATAAGTTTTTTTTTGAATCTATTTATGAAATTTAAGTATATAATTAAGTATCTACCCAAATACCCATCTGGAATATTTTCCAGACATCCTTAATAATAGTATCACATAAGTTTTTTTTGAATAAAATATATACTTATTCACACGTAGTTTTAAGCACTTTCGAATTTATACCGATATAACCTTTTTTTTTGAATTACCAATTTTTGAAATATATCCGTTGGAGGAAATACTCACGGTATATATAACTTTAAACCATTATTAATTTTTTTTACTGACACTTTTTTTGTTGACACTTGAGTAGCATCCGTTGGAGGAAATAGCTCACGGACTACTCACATTTTTTTTTTTACCTTTAATTACCAGACTTTCCTAAATAGTTCAACCAATTTTCACCCTATATCAATGAGTGGTGAGAATCGGAAAATCGAGAAACAAAGTTCTTATAATCCTAGTTTACGTGACGTAATCATTATGCCTTTGAGACCAGGTCAAGGCGTAGGTCCAATACCTCTACCAGTTGATCCGGAAGATGATCAATCGGAGGGTGGTTTCGACCAAACGGGGAATGACACAGGGATCAACCCTGTGGATACAGAAGATGTGAGTGCAGAGGAAGCACAACGTCGTAAGGATGCTGCTGATCATTCAGCATATATCCAAGACATTGTGTCAGCTTCTATAGAAGCGCATCGTTGCGACGAAAGGAGATTTATTCAGGAGCAATTAGCCCAAAGTCAGAATTACCTACTAGAGCAAGTCGCTAACATAATACGAGGCAGCCTTCAAAGCCAACCTCCACCTACTGCTACACAACCTCTCACTCAAGCATCAGCTCAACCCCCAGTACAGCCACCAATTCGACCACCTACCCGACCTGTATCACAACTCCAAACTTCGACTTCACATAAACTTCCTAGCAAGCCTACTAATGGTACGGACGCTGCACGCGTAGTTACCATTAATGCTCCCGCTGGCAGTAAGAGTGCCCGAAGGAATCTTACAGATCACATGCCGACTGAAGATGAGTTAGCAGCCATGACAACACCGACGTATCCAACAGGTGCGAATCTGTGTCTGCAAGGCGTCAACCCAGCACAAATGACTCGAGCTGCTAATGTAGACGATTTCCTACAAAAGATGAACACTTTTAATTTTGATGATTCACCGCCGTCTCCGCGTAGACGTACCGGTTCGAACACCACTACAACCAGCCGAACACCTCAGTATCATAAGTGGGGTTTAAAATTTGATGGGAAAAATATGTCTGTCGACGACTTCTTGTTCCGTCTCGAATGTATCCGGTACAGCAACAACGTACCATGGGACGAAATAGTGATGAACTTTTATCACTTCGTCTCTGGTTCTGTTGAAGCATGGTACTGGGTATATTTGAAACGGAACCGACATTCTAATTGGACTGATTTGAGGACTGCCCTAGTTGAGCAGTACCGTAGTTTAGAAACAGATACCGAACTATTCCGAAAACTATCTGATAGAAAGATGCAAAATGGCGAATCATTTACCGACTTCTATGATGCCATTATGAATATTAATTCAAAAATGCGAGTTCCGCGTACAGAGAAAGAATTAATTGAAATAATTAAAACCAATGTCAGAAGGAGGATGAGTGAGTTACTAATAACATACAGTACCTCAAGTCTCAGAGATTTAGCATACTTATGCCGTGCGATTGAGAAGTCTCAATCCCACTATGACTCAACACGTCCCAGTTTTGTGCCAACAACACAACGCCCTCCTGCCCGACGATTTGTGAACGAAATCGAGGAAGAACCTTGCCAAGACTTAACTGTGGCGTTGCCCACATCACACCTTGAAGCGATCCAGAGGGATCGAAGTTTATTGAAATGCTGGAATTGCTTAGTACTTGGTCACAGCTTCCGTGATTGTCCTAAACCCATTGATAAAATATTTTGCTTCCGCTGCGGACTAGCAGACGCGTATAGTCCATCGTGCCCTAAGTGCCTAGCGGGAAACGAGAGGAGGAACAACCCATCAACCGGGGGGGTTTGCTCCGATTAGATTCACCCGGAGTTCAAGTGTCCAAGCCGACAAAGCCTCTTGAACTTCCAAAAATTACAATTTTAAAACCAGACAAGAACGATAATGAATTATTAGAACCTAACACAAATGATTGTAGAACACTCCCTATAGTAGATAAAGAACCAAAACCCATTACAGATTTGAATTTAGACAAGAATATTACAGAACCATTATACCGTAAACCTTTCCATGAAAGGCTACGCAACTATAATGAGGTACGTAAGAGAGTTGTTACCTTTCCAGAGCTATCCAAACGGATACGACGAATAAGGGAGCGCTTCCATCGGAAGCGGACTACTTATCGTAACGTAGCGTCAGCAACAATAGGTCGAGAATCGAGTGACCCACGTCCATATGTGACGGTTGGTCTATTCGGTGACAGTTTTCTAGGTCTCCTCGATTCAGGAGCAAGCATCAGTTGCTTAGGCACTGATATCATCCCCTATTTGAATGACAAAAACGTTACGGTAAGGAAGGTAGAGACTACCGTGTCCACGGCCGATGGACACAAGCAATCCATAGTTGGAGTGATCTCTACAGCGATCCAATATAAGGGGGTAACAAGAGATATCGATCTGTACATTGTGCCATCGTTAAGCCAACGTTTGTACTTAGGCGTTGACTTTTGGCAGAAATTCCAGATCGCGCCTCATATAATTGCAGGTCTTTCAGGGATGACGACCGGTGGGCCAGATGAGAGACCCACCAACCAGATTAAGTTAAATAGTGAAGAGTCTAAACGACTAAATGCAGTTATTCGTGGATTTCCTTCCTTCGCAGTCAATGGACTCGGGAAAACGAATCTAGTACAACACTACATAGACACGGGTGATGCCGTACCTATAAAGCAGAGGTACTATCCCGTATCTCCAGCGATACAATCCCTAATGTACGCGGAATTGGACCGTATGCTGTCTTTAGGAGTCATTGAAGAAAGTTCCAGCGCATGGAGTTCTCCAGTGGTGCTTGTCCGCAAGCCTGGCAAGAACCGATTGTGCCTGGACTTTCGAAAGGTGAACTCCGTAACGAAGAAGGATGCGCGTCCAATCGCGCACATAGAGGGGCTGCTAGCACGTCTGACAGAAACACGTTACATTTCTAGCGTGGATCTGAAGGATGCGTTTTGGCAGATACCGCTGGAGCAAAGTTCGAGGGAGAAGACCGCTTTCACGGTACCAGGCCGACCACTGTACCAATTTAAGGTCATGCCTTTCGGTCTATGTAATGCGGCACAAAGTTTGAGTTACCTCATGAGTCGCGTAATTCCGTCGGGGTTACGAGATCAAGTATTCGTGTACTTAGATGATTTGTTGGTTGTGTCGAAGGATTTCGACGAACATCTGGAGACTCTGGAGATAGTCGGAAAGTGTTTGACGAATGCAGGACTGACGATAAACGTCGAGAAGTCGAAGTTCTGTTTTGATGAGCTTCATTATCTCGGTTATAAGGTCGGTCAGGGATGCTTGAAAGCCGATCCAGACAAGATCGCAGCGATTACCAGTTTTCCCTTACCAACCACAACTCGCCAAGTTCGCCGATTTCTCGGTATGGCAGGTTGGTATCGGCGATTTGTTAAGGACTTCAGCACCCTAGCCGCACCGTTGACCGAGACTTTGAAAAAGGGAAAAGCCTTCAAGCTAGGACCAGAAGCTATCGAAGCATTCCTGCAAATCAAACAAGCTCTGACTTCAGCACCTGTATTGGTCAATCCAGACTTCTCCAAGGAATTCATTATTCTCTGCGACGCATCCGCGACTGGCATCGGATGTGTACTCTGTCAGCGAGACGAATCCGGAGCGGAGCAGCCTATATACTACTTCTCCCGGAAACTGAACGCTGCACAGAGAAACTATTCGGTGACTGAACGCGAGTGCTTAGCAGCTTTTGAAGGTATCCAAAAGTTCAGATCGTACGTTGAGGGATACCATTTTCGCGTCATTACGGACCATTCCAGCCTGAAATGGCTGATGACCATGAAAGATCCAACCGGAAGATTAGCGAGGTGGAGTATGCGACTCCAAGGATTCGATTTTGTGGTAGAGCATAGAAAGGGAACACTAAATGTCGTGCCAGACGCTCTATCCAGAGCTTATGAAGACGATGAGTTGACAGTGTCAGCTTTCCTTTCATGTCTACCGCAGATCGATGCCTCGGAGGTACTTCACATCGATCTTGAGGATCCATCCTTTAAATCCGAAGGTTATCTGGATATCATCAGTCATATCAGGAAGGCACAGGAGCGGTTACCGGACCTGAAAGTGTCGGAAGGGTATATATACAAACGCACCAAACATGCGGGTGGTAATCCCTTGGCCGACGATCTAACTTGGAAGTTGTGGGTTCCCTCAGAGATGACCGAATCTCTTATCTCTCTGGCTCACAATCCGCCGCGCGCTTCGCATGGTGGAGTGGTGAAGACAGTTTATAGGTTGAAAGACAGATTCTATTGGCCCGGTATGTACACTCAGGTCAAACTTTATGTTGATCGGTGTGAGACATGCAAGACCAGTAAGGCAGCTAATATGACGTTACGAGCTGAAATGGGAAATAGCTTTGTAGTAGACAGGCCATTTCAACATTTGTATGTTGATTTTCTTGGACCATACCCAAGATCGAAAGCTGGTAATGTCTATATAGTGATCGTGTTAGATCAACTGACTAAATTTGTCTTTATCAAACCACTACGCAAGGCAACAGCCGCGAGCGTGGTCGAATTTCTAAAAGATGATGTGTTTCTGATTTATGGGGTACCAGAGAGTATTCTCTCTGACAATGGTACGCAATTTGTTGGGAAGGAGTTCCAGAAGTTTTTGAATATTTTCGGGGTCAAACACTACCGAACGGCAGTGTATGCTCCCCAGTCGAATGCAAGTGAACGAGTGAACCGTTCAATTTTGGCAGCTATTCGATCGTATGTCAATCCGCGACAAACGGATTGGGATGCCCATCTGTCTTCGATCAGCAGTGCTTTACGCACGACGGTGCATTCAACTCTCACGATGTCTCCATACGAAGCCCTTTACGGACAACGTATGATAGAACATGGGGCAGACTATCGTCTTCTGAGAGAGTTGGGTGGACTGAACTGCTCGGAGATAGATTGGCTTCCCAAAGTTGGCAGAATGAACATCATTCATTCTTACTTGAAGCAAGCGTTGATTAAGACCCATGAAGCATACGAGAAAACTTATAATCTCCGTTCTAGAAATATAACATTTAAAATAGGTGATGAAATATATCGAAGAAATCATGTTCTAAGTGACGCAACTAAGCATCTGAGTACGAAGTTGTGTCCGAAATTTATTAAAGTTCGCGTTACGAATATGATTGGTGAAAATCTATACGAAGTCGAAGATAGGCGAGGACACAAGTGGACGTGTCACACCAAGGATTTAAAAAGATAAAATAATTGAACTTTAATTATACTCCGGATTTAGACCCAAATAACCTGACTTTCCTTTAAAGTTTTCTATTGGCATAATCAACATCAGAGTTAATTTTTTTGTTGCAGTAGACTGTTATCGTATTAATATACTTAAAGAGATAGAAGATCTCCATAATTGTTCTTAGCATCCAGATGCCCGGCTCTCAGCTGTGCATGAGACTATTGGTCTGTTTATGCGATAAACTCTCTATGTTGAATAATGACCTATAGAATATAAAACCCTGACGTACTATAGGAACTTGTTTCCTGTAAAAAATTTTTTTATGCATCAACAATGGTATAACAAAACATATGAATTTCTGATGTATTACTTGAATGCATATTCCGTGTTAAAAATATTTTTTTTTGTCTTCAACCAACTAGACGGTAAAGAGTTGCAGTATCGGTATGATACGAAAAGTAAAAAGCCCCAGACGTAAGTTTTTGTGAGAAGTTCTCCTTTTTCTTGGAAGTTCGACGAAGCAGGCTTAGTCGAAATTCCAAGCTTTGTAGGGAAAACTTTTTGCAGAATGGCATGCAAATAAATTTCTTACCAATGCCATCTACCAGCGAAATTATTCGTAGACTCACTCTACCTTGAACGCAGTCATTTTACCCCACTCCTAAAAGGATTCCACAAATAGAATCCACCCAGGCAAAAATGTCATTTCCAGAATGGCCTTCCAATGCACTTCCAAATTCTGTCTGCTTTCCATTTGGCAGATGTTCCACCATTTTCTAAAAATACAAGGAAATGACGAGTAAGCGGCTACTCGCTATTTCAGAATTGAAGCTACGTACACACAGAACAAAGATGCAGAACAACCTCATTATTGGGAATGTAGGAAAAAGGTAGTTTGTCAGTTTAGGAGACGTGACATGGAGTAAAATATTGGGAGACGAATATCCGTTAGCCCAAACGAAAATCGAGGGACAAGAGTGTAGAGATTATTAGAGATTCGTCGCAATCCGTAGTTTACACTATTGGACAATTGGTTCAGGATCAGTGACTTATCGAAAGTTCAGTATGAAAGCCATTCGCCCTCATAGACAACGCCTAGTCGATTTATTGCGTAATAAGTGACAAACCTATTCGGTACTAATGTCCCAACGGCGGCATAAACCCATTTACGTTTTGTCCACTCTACGAGCTTAGGACAGGTAGGATTTCCTTTTTTTTTATCTCTTGACTCATTTCTAACCATGAAGCAAATCGATTCCTATTTCACATACAGTAAGTAGACAATAAATTGTGAACACAGGGTATAACACCCGCCTAAACCTAACTTCGATATCTTCACAGTTTCAGCAGTATGATAATCTGCAGAACACCGAAGAAATGCAATATGCGGTTTGTTCAACAAACTCAGGTTTTGATATACCTAACTTCGCTCAGAAACTGTCAGTCGAAAACCACAAAGCATACCATAGTCTGAACGACAACTTTTGACACAATACCGTGAACAGATTCTTCTTTTGGACACATTAGAAATAGTGTGAGAAGACTGCTAAACATCAACCATAATAGGTTTACACGAAGGCAGAATCAGTATTTCCATCCTTCGGTGCACCTGACATTTATCTTACATAGAAATTCCCGCATATCAGAGCAGTCAGATATACTTAATGCCCTGCACAAAGTTGCACTTTTCAATGTAACCCATTGCGCACTACCCTTAAAGATTTCGCTACTTTCCACCTTCTAACTCGCTACTTGTATGGGGACGAGTAATAGAAAAAGGAAGTAGCAAAATCAATATGGCGTGCGGCTACTTGGAAAGTGGGGAAATATGAGTGAGAAGATTGTCTGTGGAATTCATTTCGAAGCCAGACGTCTACCACACAACATCTCCGCAGAACGTATTTTTTTTAAGCAGCCGATCCGCGCACCATTTTGTATTGGATTTTCACTTTTTGGTTTCTCGACGAGAGAATCCATCCAATTGCGTATGCAATTGGAAAAATTTCCTTACCAACATCTCAACAATTTTATCCATAAGGTGAGTAAACTAATTTATGACACATTGAAGCAAAATAATGAAACATTATTTTGCTACGATGAGGATTTCGATGGCGTCATTCGGTAGATGGTAATTAATTTTATCATCCATCATTATAGGACTACAAATCCAACTCCTGGAGGAAGAGGAGCTACTCTAACTCATCCTGAAAGTGCGCAGGCGAGGCTGCACACCATTATAATAAAGATTCCTGTGCCTCAGCAGAGACGCCTAGACCTTTTTTTTTAAGGCGTACCAATTTATATATATATTATATATATATTTGAGAGCCTATGTGGCCACACGAATAAACGCTCAGCGAAATTAATCTTGTGCGAAGTAATTTGTTTTATCAGAAACGAACGCCAACGCCAGGCGTGTCGTTTCACTACGTCAATGACGACACGTTGTGTCCATTACACACATCGGCACATATCGCCACCCCCAGTGGATTCTGTAGGACATTTGTGAGGTTCAGACGTTGATCCATTCAACGGCTCGTCTGCCATCACACCCACGTCCTACCCAAATCCACATTTTTTGGTGCCGCTATTGAAGAAGGGTTGTCTCCTTCCGGCGCCGAAACAAGCATCATATTGGATGCCTCAACGCCCTCCCGGCGCATCTCAGTGGACTCTCTCCACTGCCTCAACAGCGTAATCTGGAAATCCACATAATTTACACACCCGGTACCCAGCCACGACAGGCTGAAGGCCACGTCGAGGGACGGATCTATAAATTTGATCATCGTAGGAAAGAAACTCTACAGCAGGACGCCTGGCGTGTGCGTTGGCACAGATGCCGGTCCCCCATCATAAAGACACTCTGTTAGAACATAACCTACAGAGCACCGAGGGAAGAAGCAGTTTATACATCACCACCTCATCAGTGAAGCAGATGTTCCAGATATTTATATTTGTATCCATATATTTAAAAATTATAAGAGCATCACATATCCAGGTAATCTTTTGAAATTTTGATTTGTGTTTGATCCATTGGGAGCATTAAGCTCAACCAAAACTGTGACAGAATTTATACCAGTGAATGTATAAGAATTATTTACTTCACATCGACGCCGGCGTAGAGCGTCGAGTACCGCGGACCGTGGTAATTTATCAATTTATTATTCACTCATTAAGAAGAGTTACATATTGGCATGCTGCCATACCTCTTCCATTATAAGTATTTAGTAAAAAGATTTTGTTTGTGTCCTTAATTTTAAGTTATACATATACTAGTGATTTAAAACGTATCGAACATATTGTGCTTTAAGAAACTAACGCTTTTCCAACCGTGAACCGCAAAAATTTGAATTTTCGTTGATCAGGAATTCGGTTATCGTCTATTGTGTTCGGATCTATTTTTTTGATTAAGATAAAGGCACCAGTAGAGCTCGTGCTCACCGTGCTTCAATTCGGTTTCTCGACACTAAGACACTCGGTGTACGTAACTTCCGAAAGACTTTATCTTTCTAGGTCGTGAAGCAAAGTTTTTCTTTTGTAACTTTTTGTTTTCACTCGAATCTTAACACACAGTTAGCGTCGGTAGCGACCATATACAATCGCGTTTAGTGAACATCGCGTTAAATACACTTACCTTTTTGATCTTTTTTTTTATAAATCACGTACTTTTACACTCACTCACTTGTTTATTTTAATTTATTTTATTTTTTTTTGTTTTTTTTGTGTCCTGTTCTAAATCATCGCGGTAAATATAACTTACTTTACCACTTTTGAATTCGAATATCCTTACGCGAAGATCCTTTTTTTTTTACCATCGTGCCAAGATCCTACAGCACGAATTTGAAACGTTGCTACTGCATACAAGGTATTATCAATAATCGGGTACCGCCAATATTGAAGTTTGAGAATACTTACCTATAAAGGGTAGTTGATTTCAAATACCAGGTCAATAGTAGAGTAGCAGTTGATTAACAGATATTTAGCTAACCCCTTTTCTACAGGTTCTGGAGTGCACTTCCGAAACATCAGAAAGCGGATATTTACCTACTGCTACCCCATTGGTAGTAGTATTTATTATATTGATTGACCTATATTGATTTTCAACTATATTTTAACTATATTGATATAACACTCGATCGTATGCATGAGTACAAACAGTATTCATACATGCGTGGTATTTAAACAATATTTAACTTTTGCTTCGTTACTCTTGGGGCGAATTGTCCTAAGCAGATCCTGCTTGTGTTAGTAGTAGACACCTCGTCGATTGCGAGGATTGGATATCCTATTTGGCATTTAACTTCAATAGATGAATTGAACATCTTAGATTTGAGATTATTGCATCCATCGCGTATACGTTCATCGAGTAAATTTTGAAACGCTTATCGTTTTTGGTCAATGCGACATTGACGTATCAGACCGCGTTAAATTCCTACCGCCGCGTTAGGAATCATATTGAATTTTCCTGACGGTTACTCGTTCACAGTCCACGTCTCTTAATTAGTATCACACTTAACATTAATTTTAGTTTTTTTTATTTTATTTATACTTTTTTTTTATATACTCCTAGCATTTGCTAATTTCTTTTGTAAGATTCTTATACTGACATACATATTTAAGAGTTTACAAATTTCAGTAAGTCAGCTTAAAATAAATGACAATAATCCTATCAGAGCTAACTTTTAATGAAGTTTAACGTACATACTCGTTTCAATTCATAAAGTAGCGAGAATTAGCCATATAGGTATATATAATGAGGTTAAGCATAAAAATTATTTAGCTCGCTTTCCTTACAATTGTTTCAATTAAGATATTTTTGATAAAACATCTATAATACTGTTAGTTATTAAGAATTTATTAAATAAATATTTCCAATTCCGTTTTATAACGTTTATAGAAAAACTTCGCTTTTCTTTTCTTTTGGATAACTTTGAATTTTTCGTGAAGACTTATAGCATAGTTATGGTGAAGAAGTAAGACTTTCTTAGGGAGGGTGGTGCCCCCTCACTTTTCTTTGGTGGAACAACGCGGTACATTCTCAGATAGAGTTTAGAATGTAGGGTTGGAGTTCGTGGAGACAGTGTCTATTCAGACTCTATGTCTTTAGTTTTGAATAGTTAAGCACGCAGGCTTTTGCCTGCTTTTTCAGTTCAGGGGTTGCCCATAGAAATTTCATTGAGTCTTGGGGACTCAAAGGCCTGCGGTCAACCAAAGGACAGTGTCAGAAGAGATGATTTTTGACATTGTATTGGGAGGGTTATTAGGCCAGGGGGATCGACAACCATCCTAGATCCTCCCTCCCCTATCGGTTAGACACCTCTGAGTCCGTGCTCGGCACTTCATCGTGGCAGCCGAACACGTAGACTATAATAATCAGCCATGGCTACCACAACAACCTATGGTCAGCTTTTCGTCGCACAATTTACGGGATTTGTTCTGTGGGTGATGTGATAATACACCCCGATTCTTTACTTTTGTTAACGTCTACGTTCACTCATAGTATTATGAGGTGCACAATCGAATCATTTATTTTAAACAATCAATTCAATACGTACTACTCTTCAACGGTTATGAGGGCCAATAAGCTTTTGAACATCATTATTCGAACTCGACCACCAGAGTTCATCGGTCGGCAGTGTAAGAAAAAAAGAGGTAACACCGGTCGTATAGATCCCGGAGCAAGTACCCATGGCCAGGCTGAGCTAGCTGTGGCTAGGGTACTGCCGGCCACCGCGACGGTCGATCTCGGCCATAACCTTGCGTTGTCGCATGCCGTTCTAATTGACCATTCTACGTGGACAGTCAACTAGAAAGGGGGCGTTGCCGGCAAAAGGTTAATTACATCCCCACTCACGCAAATCGGATAGCCATAGTTAGACGTTAAGATGCAAACCGGAGTGAGATCTCTGGGTATAAAGATAATTTAGTTTGAGGTAGCATTCGTGGTCTAGATATAGTTATGTGGGATTTAGATAAGGTTTATGGTTTCCAGGTGTAGGCTACATTGAGATACAGCTGCAAGCGGTCCACCTAGCACTTGTAGCGGATAGGCGTGATCATGGCATCAGGTACCCTCTAGGCTGTTCTGCGGGGCTTTGTGGTCAGTACCTAGGGTAGGCTGATGGATGGATCACGCTTCTGTGATCGGGATGGATTAGAGAGTTAAGAAATGTGAAGGAAGTAGAAGGGGCGGGAGGCAACGTTAATGACATGTAAGTATTCCATTTCTCGGATTACTAGATACGCTGATACTCGGATGTAGAACCTTGGAGTGGCAGTTCCTTGATATAGGAGTCAAGGATTTTCGGGTTGCCTGTCTCTTTCTACTTCCTCTCTGGTAGGTGTGGCTGTTGATGGGCAATGTTTTCTCTCGTTTGTCATCCATAGGATATCGAAGAGGGTAAGGCAGTGCTTGTTGGCAGTTGGACTGGGTTGAAGGAATATTTGAAAAGAAGAATATTTGTTCCGTTCCTTTTTTTTATTCTTTTATTTCAGATGTTACTTCATTAGATGGTAATATTTCTTAATTTATTTCTATAATAATTTATTTACGTTACACACTTCTTTTAATTTCACTAGATTCACTACGTCTTCACGACATTACAGTTTCGCGTCGGTAGCGACCACTTTGCCCGCGTTTTGACGCCGCGTCAACATTTTTCTTCACTTATTGCCTTTCGGCATTCACTTTATACGATCTCAACGTTTGTTTATTGTATAGTACAGTCGTGTTTAAGCCCGAATTGTATACCAACAGGCACAAGAACTATTTACATAAAATTCTTATCGCGCGGTCTTTGATTATGTCTGTTACATCTGAGAACATGAGAACATTTCTGAGGATACGAATTTAGATTTTCAAGGCTTCGTTCCTAACCAACCCGTCCAATCAAATTATTAAATAGAGGTCGAGAAAGCTGATCTCAGTAAATATCCTGAAGAATAGAAGCGATATATTCCACTTTATATACATTTAACTAATCACTTTACAGGTTGTTCCCGGAGTGCACTTCAGCGACAGCAGAGTTTTGATATCTTTGACTGAAGCTACCGCATTGGTAGCCAGTGACATTTACAGTTTTGCATGTTTATCTTTGGAATATATTCTTTAATCATTTCACTATATTGATATATATTTACATTTTTGATCGATTACTCGATTGGATACAAACAGATTTTTTTAGATTGGATTAGAATAGATTTATTTCAATTTTCAAAATTACATTTTTAACGTATTTAGATACAAAAATCTTTAAAGCATGGCATTGCCGTCTGCCCGATTGACATTTTTTAACAATTTAATAGTAATTTTTAATTTTAAATTCATATATTTTATTTGAATATGAAAAGAAGAGAAATAATATAAGTGGTATACAAACAAAATTAATTACAAGTTTATGTGTGGGATTGTTTGAAGTTAATTTACTAATCCTTTTTTAAAAAGCTTCATTCAGTATTTGGCTCCTGTAAGCCATTGCTTTCTTATAAAAGTAGTAGAGCTGGGTTGTATTGCCTTCGCAGTTGAGGAGCGCTAAAACGCCTTCATCATCTATTTCGACGCTGCCCAGAAAGCTTCTTCTGATTTCTTTCAAGATCGGACATAAGCCGATGAAGTGCTTAATGTCTTCTCTAACAGACATGTTGCAAAGCGCACATATTATTGGCAGATCCTCTCGGTGTGGCATGAAGTTCAGTCTTACCAACTCGCCCCTCATCTTGAAAACAGCAGAGATTAATTTTTGATTAAAATCGATCCTAAAATAGTTTCTTTCACAAAGATTATGTTGAAGCACGCTATAAGTGGCTCTGTGCACAGAAGAAGACGCCTGAAAGATACATTCGAGCCTGTATTTCTCATCGGTTTTAGCGATTAGATCGTAAAGAGAATCTTTGACGTCCTTTCCATTACATGTCTGCACGTTGAGTTTAAAATTTAGCCCGCAGTACTCAGCTAGTTCTCTTAGTTCCTCGAACCAAAGACTCTTCCTATGTAAAACATACATGGCTATCACTTTTGGTAGTCTTTCCTCCTGCATGTTAAAAACTCTCAAGAGATAGTCAATATGTAGCTTAAGGGATTTCACAAAGAGTGGTGGTAGTCCGGTTTCAATGTTTACCATGTAATTAGGCGTGTTCGTTGGTAGTTGAAAACATCTTTTAACATAGTATCTAAGTAAATTTTCCACCGATTCATATTTTTTGTATCCCCAAGTTTGAGCCGCATACAACATAATTGATTCGGCTACTGCAGTGAACACTTTGTATTTTACGTTGTGAGAAACGAGTTCGTTTGCAAAGCAATTTTTCCATGTAGCACTTATAGCGCTTTTTGCTCGGATAAGTTTTTCTTTGAAATGCGTTTCCATTTGTAAGTTGCTTGTTATAACTACACCGAGGTACTTATATGCCTTCACAACTTCTATAGATTCGCGATTGAAATGCCATTTTGCATTTCTAGCCAATCTGCCAGAACCATTTTTAAAAACCATAGCCTTTGACTTGCTTAGATTGACCGTTAAGTTCCACAATTTGCAGTATACTTCCAGACGATTGATCATTAGTTGTAGCGATTCAGGTGAGTACGCGAACAGAACAACATCGTCAGCAAACAGAAGGGCTTTAATTAAAAGTCCAGCAAACTCTATTCCACCCGGTAGCTCGTCAACCAGGTCGTCGATGAAAAGCGAAAATAGATATGGACTCAAGGGGCATCCCTGTCTTACTCCCATCGCTGTTTCAAACCAGTCCGACCTCTCCTCGCCATTCCATACCGCTGCTCTATTTCCGTCATAAAGGTTTTCTAACACCCTTCCAAATTTTGCTGACATTCCTTTGTTATACATCTTGTAAAACATGGTTTTTCTATCGATTGTGTCGAATGCGGCCTTGAAATCGACAAAAAGCACATACAGTTTCTTTTTTTGCTCCAAAAAGGTACCCGCAATGTTTTTCAAAAGAAATATGTTGTCGTTTGCGGAATACCCACTTCGAAAGCCCGCCTGGAATTCATTAAGTATTTTGTTACGATTCATCCAAACAACTAGGCGGTTACTCAAGATTGTAACAAAAACTTTATAGAAGGTATTTAAAAATGATATACCACGGTAGTTATCCGGGAGAGAAATGTCACCTTTTTTGTGAATTGGGAATATTATGGCTTCGTTGAACTGATAAGGGATTACTCCAGTATCTAAGATGCTTTTAAAGGCCTCGGCAAGTTTTTTAATAAGCTCCACTGTTCCATATTTCAGAAATTCAACCGTGATCCTATCTGCTCCTGGTGCTTTCCCGTCTTTAAGCTTGTTGACTGACAAACGTACTTCTTCTTCAGTTAAAACAGTATCCAGAATTTCGTCTTCAAAAAACGGTTTTGCATACAGCAACATCGGCGTAGTGTTAGAAGAGTTTAACATTTTTTCAAAATAATCTTTCAATACATCTGCAGAGAGTTTGTCGTTGATTTGTAAACATTTGCCATTTAGCATCTTTACGCTGTTCCAAAATTCTTTCGAATCCCTTACATGTGTCAGCAGTAAGGCTTGAGATTCATAGAACATAATCTTTTTCCTTTGACAGATTAGCTTATATTTTTTGTTTGCTTCAATATAAAGCCTTTTGAAACACTGATTGTTTTGTCTACGAAAAGCTCTTAGCCATCCAAAGGATCTGTTCCTAGCCGCTTTACAATCATCGTCAAACCACTTTTCAGTGTTCCTGTTCTTTGGAGAAGGCGTTTGTCTGTATATCGGATAAGCAGATTTGATTACCCTTTCAATGTCTCCTATGGTAGGATCTGCATCAACTTGAAGCTCTCGGTTTACATTCTGCCGATATTCGGTGATCCTGTTTTCTTTCCATTGCAGTTTTGGCGGAAGATTTAGCTTTCGTAGTTCCTCAAAAGTGCAAGCAGATGGAATTACTTCAATTGAAAGTGGCATATGATCGGAGAACGGCATGCTCAAAACTTCGAAGTCATGAATTATTGAGTTCCATTCACCCTTTGCTAGGCAGTAGTCCACAACTGACGAGCCTTGCTGTCCCACGAAGGTTAATTCGCCTTTTTTATCTGACTCACTTGTGCCATTAATTATGGAGAAGCAAAAGGAGTCACATAGTTCTAATAACTTATATCCGTTTGAATTTATCGTTGTATCCTTTGAGTTTCCCTCTTTACCCGCAAAAATGTTTTCTCTACCAGCTTCCTTCCCTATCCTTGCATTTATGTCACCAACAATCATTATATTTTCCGCACTATAGCTTTCTAGGAAGTCATTTAAGACACCAAAATCCCTCTCCCAATGGTTGCAGTTTATATAAGATGGTATTATTATATATTTCTTTGAATTCATAATAAGCTTCAAAAAAGTAACTTCTTCTTCCTGTATAATTTCGCAAAGTACATTTTTCATTGACTTTTTGTATCCGAAGAGAAATCCTCCACTTGGTCTTCCTCTCGAACTCGACTTGATTGCAGGGATCCAATGAAAATTTAAAGTTTTGAAACGATCAGTATATAAATCAATGTCTTCGATCACCACAAAAGTTTCATACAAAAAGACTAAATCATATTTATTCAATAAATCGTAAAAACTTAAATATATTGATTTATTTTTAAGACCAGCTATATTATAACTAATTATTTTAATATTTATTACTTCTAAACCTAATTCTTTATTTTGGCAGACGGCTGCTTTACCCTATGATAATTTTAAGTTTACAGATGAATTTATGGTTGAAGTCCTCGCTACATTACTTCTTGTTTGACTACTAGGTGTCGCTCGCGCTACAATGCTTCCATTGCTTCCAATGTTTTGACGTTGACGTCCATCTGACACATTTAAATTATCTAGCTGATTGCTCAAATCTGTTTTGTAAATAAGATTCAGCTCCTCTATACCACCGATCTTATTGTTACATAAAAGTCCTACCGCTTGACTCCATCGAAAAACTTTGCTATTAATTAACATCCTATAGTCTCTTACAACAACTTTTATATTAGCGTTCACTTCGTTCAGTTTTTTTCGTATATTCAAAAGCTGGTTGCGCTTCTGCCTTACAGAAAAGGGAAGATCTTTGAAAATTCTCACACCAGTGTTTTTTAGATCATTCGAAGACTTCAAAGCAGTGATGACTTGTTGTTTTGATTGCAGTTTGACAAGAAATTTTTTTTTATTTTCATTTACAGAACGTAGTTCACGAATTTCAAGGTTATCTATGGATGAAAGTGGCTGAATTATTGATGAACATACGCTTTTGACTAATTCTTCCTCATTTCCTCCTTCTTGTGTATCAACATTCATCATTAGATTGTTTTCCGTGTTTCTTCGGATTCCAAAAGCTCGTATTTTTCCTCAAGTATCGCGACTTTTTTGCTTAGGTGGATGTTTTGTTCCAATATTTGTTTGTTTGCCACGACAAGTGCATCAATGTCTGTCTTTTTTGCCGTTGTGTCGAGAAGACCCACAATCATTTTGGCCAATTCTGCTTTGGTCATATTTCCAACAATTTCTTCGGATTCAGACATTTTAACATAAAATTGCAATTTTTTGCCACTGTTGAAGGTTTCGGGAGATATCTCACCTACTTTGCGCTTATTCATATGCAGTTGTAGTTAGGTTATGGTTGTTAAAACTTAGCACGAAAATAGAATACGCAGTACAATAAAAGACTCACTTGATTGTAGTTGGTAAGATGACTTTTTTCAACAATTTTCTTTTCTGTAACGTTTTGAGGCGTTTAGAGTTTAAATAACTTTGTATTTCTTATTTTATTTCACTTTTTTCACGGATCAAACTTAAAAACCACCACTCTTAGCTAACTGACAGCTGTCAATCCAATACAAACAGTATTCTTTCGTGTATGGTACCTTTTTTTTTGGGTGTTTGGTTTGAAAATTTACTTTTATCTTTGAATCAATTCAGGTACAAGACCTTGATTAGAGTCCCTCCTATCAGATTACATTCAATAAATTTTATGTCCCTGTATTAGATTATGAATAAATCCTTCTCGCACATTCATAATTAGTATAAATAAAAGTCCGATATTACTTTTCCGTCTGTCTATCTGAATTTTTTCTCTGATTTGCTAAGCTCGTCGGCGGTTTGAATCCGACGCCGCGGTAGGAAAAATAAAATTTTTTCCCGTTTTCACGAATTTCTTTTAACGCGAATTATTCGGTCCGCGAAATTAACTCGTTTTCCTTTTCTTTGAAATAGCATTGAAGTTTTTCTTTGCATTTATGAAGTTACTTGTATTCACAATTCTTGTGACAAGGTTAACACTCTCTTTAGTTTATTTTTGAGAAAGACAATTGTCTTGTTAATAAGATACAATTAAGACACTATAATTATAATAGGTTAGCAATAAGATAAGAATATAATTTACGCATTATAGTTTATCCTTTGGAAACATATTACAACTTGATAACGTTAATTTAGTTGTTATCTAAATAAAACTCTTTCAAGTTCTTACCATTTTCCTACAGTATATTTATATTTTCCATCTTAAGATACATCACAAAAAATTTTAATTTCGTGTTAGTTTATAAATAAAAATTTAATAAATAAGACCTTTTTATAACGTTTACTTAAATTTCTTGCTTTTGAATTTGAACTTTTTTGTTGGAATTTTATGAAGATCATAAAATATTTTCAGTATGTCTGAGTAAGATATTCCTAGGGAGGGTGGTAACCCTCACACTACCTTCGTGAGGAACAAAGTGATTTACATGGTAATTTACTCATAGGGAGTATTATTCTTGCAACGATGGAGTAGAGAAATCTAGTGACATGGTTAGGTGCTAGGTTAGTTACTTGAGCAAGCATATTTTTGCTTGCTTGTTATATCTGGGGCTGTCCAACAATAGTGTTGAGTCGTGGGGACTCACAGGTCCGCGGTCGGCCAAGGTCGTACGCGAGAGAGTTGGTTTTCGCATACGAATTGGGTGGGTTGAGAGACCAGGGGGATCGATCAACACCTATGATCCTCCCTCCCCGCAATGTTAGTCACCTCTTCCACATTCCGCAATACATCGTGGCAGCAGAATGATAGGAAGGTGATAAATTAGCTATGCAACCACAGCCATCTATGGTTTGCAATCACACACATACTTACGAGCTACGTTCTAAGGGTTAGTTTAATTATTCAGACCTGATTTTTCTCTTCTGACTTATGATCACTCATTTGGAATAGTAAGAGGTGCGACCATGAATCTTCTTCTCCTTTCAATTAATTCTTCCCAGTCTTGTCGACATTGATTATGAGAGCTCTTATGCATTGAAAAATTGCATATTCGAACTCGCACACCATGAGTTCAACGGTCGGCAGAAAAAAAAGAGGTAACACCGGCCATGTAGATCAAGGAGCAAGTGCCCACGGCCTGGCTGAGCTGGTCATGGCTAAGGTACTGCCGACCACCGCGACGGTCGATCTCGGCCACGGTTCTACGTTGTCGCATGCCGTTCTTACCGACTGTTCTCTACGAACAGTTGATGAGAAAGGGGGCGTTGCCGGCATAGGATCGCTTCCGTCCCTTCAATACAGAATTAGGTAGCTATAACTAGTTTAGTGGATGCGATCTGAAGTGAAGTCTTCGGAAATGTAAACGTCGTTCGTATCTTTGGCATTTCGATACTAGTTATGAGTAAGGGATCTGAGTAGAGTCCATGGTTTCAGGTGTAGGCTACGACAAGATACAGCTACAAGAAGAACATCGATTGCTTGTAGCGGATAGGCGCGGACATGTTGACAGGTATCCTCTAGTCTGTTCCACGGTGCTTTGTGGTCAGCACCTATGGTACGCTGTTAGATGGTTCGTGCTTCTGTGATGGGGATGGATAAGGAATATAGAAGAAGGAAGAGGGGTAAGAAGAGCTGGAGGCCGTGATAAGTACGTGTAAGTATGTCTTTTGTAGGGATGCTGCCTACGCAGGTACGCGGTTGGTTGAAGACGGAGATGCTGTACGTTGGTATAGGCGTCAAAGGTATCAGGGTACTTGTCTCTTCTTGCTTCCTCTGAGGGTTGTGGGATTGATGATGGTGGGAATTGAATCTGTTATTGAATATATACAGGGTGTTCGGTAGTAGATTTAGTTTTCCCATTTCAATAAATTCACAATATTTCATTATTCTGTCTTTAATTTTCTTTAATTACGTTACAAGTTCTATTGGTTTACTAAAATCAGGTTGAAATAATTCAACTTCCCCTTGTAATTTCTTTTTCAATAAATTAAAAGCATTTATTGCTTCTTCATCTTATTCAATCAACATTTTTCGCTTTGATTCTTTTTCACCATACCGTTTTCTCCCCTTAAAAATATTATTAATGGTTTTGTGATTTGTGCGAAGTTTTCTATAAACGGTAATAACTAGCTAACCCTAAGAATGAAGGAAGTTCTTTTAGGTTAGTAGTGTAGTGTAAATAACATTCCTAACGTAAAAAACAGAACTTCTCTTACTTAACAAAATACTCTTATTCTTTAACTCAGACTATAGCTACTATTCTTATATACTTATATCCTTATATACTTTAAAAAGTCAGTAATAAAACTTATGTCGAACTGTTTAGACGTGTTTTTCATTTGGCCGGTTTTTCTACACATTACATGGCGACCGTGACAGGACCGCTAAAATTTAGCGGTCTTGATAAGTTGTGTTTTTATTTTATTTATAATTCTCCTTGAAAAACAACTAAAAAAAAAAAAAAAACTTTATCTACTTCATTTTAAAAAACCAGTGAAAAAATACTGTGCCCTTATATGTATATCTGAGAACAAAGAAAAAATGCGTAACGTCTGATGTCTGTATGTATATATGTATTCTTCCAATGCTTTCAACGAACGAAGAAAAATTCCGTATCCGTACCCAAAGGAAAAAAATAAAATGCACGACTAGGTCGCACGAACTTGCTCTAATGAGTGACGGTGGTTTATGGGCTTGAGATTTTGATAAAAATAAAATTTTCAAAATTCTTAAATAAATACTTAAACTAATTTGAGCTGAAAAAAAAGTACGCCATTTTATTTCTTGGATAAATTTGAATTTATGAGAATAAATTTAGAAAAATCTGTGGAGCGGTTTTTGAGAAAAAAAAATTTTTTTTGAAAAACTTTTTGAAAAAAATTTTCAAAAAAAATTCAAAAGCGTTAGTTCATAGTTATTCAGCAAATACATTTATTTAAAATTTTTAGAAAAAAAATTAATAAGCAGTTTTCAAAATATTAATTTTTTTAATTTTATTTTCTAAAATGCTTTTAAAAATACAAAAAAATATTTTTCAAAAATATTGGTATACAATACCAATTGAGCTACCTACAGCTATATGTGTGTGAAATTTCGAAAGAATCGGTTGAGTCGTTTTCGAGATAGTCGAAAGCAAAAAAAACGGTCCTATGGAAAGTACCGTTCTTAGCCATTTTTTAAAACTTTTTTTTTCAGCCATATGATTGGTCGTACCTAAAAAACGACACTGATTTTTTTAAATAAAAATCGTTAGAGCCGTTTTTGAGAAAAATAAGCTTTAAAATAACGGTTGTATGGCAGGTACCGTTATTTTTTGAGCTAAAAAAAAAATTTCAATTTCCTCTCTGTACAATACCTAAAAAAGTCTATATACCAAGTTTGAAGCAATTCGGCTCACCCGTTTGGGCTGTAGGTCTACATACAGACAGACAGACAGACAGGCAGACAGACAGACAGACATACAGACGGACAGAATTTTTAGACCATCTTTTTTCGTCTTCGCTATCATCGTAATGTCATGTTTGATTGTTATCTCAAAACTTTTTTTTTCGACGAATGCATAACTTGCCTTATAGTACCTATAATCGCAAGTAAAAATATACATATACAGTGTGATTCACGAGCGTTGTGCCAAAAAGCTAGAGTGTGTAGGTTAAGTTTAGACAAGAAAAAAGTCGTATGGGAGGGGGGTCTATTCCCCCCCGTTTAGCCAGGAGGGGCAATTTTCTGAAAAATTGACTTATTTTGTAAAAAAAAATATTAAAAATCAACGGCTTCGTTTACAACACCGTTTTAAACCTTTTTGCAAAGTCAAAAACTTTCTTTTTCATTTTGTTTTTAAATTAAATTGTTTTAACGAATAGTTTAATAAATATAAATTTTCAAACTCAAAATTTTGAAAAAAAAATTTGAAAAAATAATTTGAAAACTAATTTTTTTCAAAATTTTACGTAATTAAGTATAATTTTTGTTCTCATAATTCAATGCTCCCATCAATCTTTAATCCAACACTGAAAACCGTATGGCTCTACGATTTTTTGTTGCCAAGGTATTCAAAAATAACCGAACCTACTTCTTCACAAAAACACGAAAAAATTGGCGAAATGATCACTTGTGCCATCCCGTAAGGTTAGATTTTCTTGTTTTGGTGAAGAAGTAGGTTCGGTTATTTTTGAATACCTTGGCAACAAACAGTCGCAGAGCAATACGGTTTCCAGTGTTGGATTAAAGATTAATGGAAGCATTGAATTCTGAGAACAAAAATTGTACTTAATTACGTAAAATTTTGAATAAAATTAGTTTTCAAATTATTTTTTCAAATTTTTTTTTTCAAAATTTTGAGTTTGAAAATTTATATTTCTTAAATTATTCGTTAAAACAATTTAATTTAAAAACAAAATGAAAGCAGAAGTTTTTAGCTTTCCAAAAAGGTATAACACGGTGTTGTAAACGAAGCCGTTGATTTGTAATATTTTTTTTTTTACAAAATAAGTCAATTTTTCAGAAAATTGCCCCTCCTGGCTAAGCGGGGGGGAATAGACCCCCCCTCCTTTACGATTTTTTTCTTGTCTCAACTCAACCTACACGCTCTAGCTTTTTGGCACAACGCTCGTGAATCACCCTGTATACCTACACGAAATAAAGAACGACGCTCAAACGCACCACACACCACAAACATTTTCAATTTTTTTTATATTGCCTTGCCATCGTATGATTCTTTTAATGAGAAAGGAAGAAACGAAAAAATACCAGTATCATCGAGAACGCGACGCGTTAAGTCTATTTGTCTTCCAAGTAGTAAAAGTTTAAATTGCTCATCGCCGGTGAACTGACAAAAAAGATCAATATTTTCTAAAGAATTACATAAATTTCGTTCTGTAAAAATATAAAAAGGGTTAACAGCTACAGAAAAATAGCTCTAAACCAATTTTCAAAAAAAAAAACTCAATACGAACATAGTTTGCTGAAAAAGTGTCAAAAATTGTGCCAAATAGAATATTATATTCTTTATTAAACCTTAAATGGGCATAGACATGTCTCGAAAAACAAAATCAAATCGTACGAAATATAAAAAAGAAATCATGTGTTAACGGTTTGCAATAAAATTGTTTGCCAAAAAATTTAAATTACAAAAAAAAAGAGGAAAAAACCGAAAGAAAGACGAAGAAGAATTTCTGAAAAGTTTTGGAAATGTCCCATCGATCTTGGTTCTTCTTGCTCCCCAGTTCTTCCTCATCGTAAAAGTATACAAAACATAACAAAAATAAAATAAAAATGTAATACAAACTCATGTGTATGTTCAACTGTGAAAAATTTCCCCGCTTAACATATTCCAAAGAGCATAATGCAATTAATTCTCTTTGCATTTTGTATCGTACGTTATGAAAGAGAATCGAAAAAATAAAAATATAAGAGTTCTAGTACTAGCAATCTGATCAAATCTGATTTAATAAAATAAACACAGTGTCAACAGTGACTTACAAAATTAAATAAAAACTGAAAAAAAATTATACAACAATAAATTCAAACTACAAGTACAAATACTAAGTGAATCGAAAATAAATTATCAATAAGAAATAATGTGATAAAAAAAAAATATAAAAAAAAAATAATTTCAAACTACAAATACCTACCTGCTAAGAGAATCGAAAATAAATGAACAATAAATAATAAGAAATGAATAAGAAAAAAAAAATTATACAAAAATAAGTTCATTATTAATAAATATGAAGTGAAGTGAAAACAAAATTAAGAAACATACCTAAAAAAAAAATTATAAGAATTTGTTTTGATAAAAAAAAAATAATAATTATTAATAAAAAAAAAAAACAAAACTAAAAATTAAAAACCTTCACAAATAAGACAACAACAAAAAAAAAAACAAAAAACAAAGCTTTACAATTAAATACAGTTAATTATAGAAGCAAAATACCTACAAATTATATTCTAAACAATGTTTATAGAATTAAAACGAGAAACATAACTGAGAAGCACAACTATATTAAAACATTTACATCTGTAGCTATGAAGACATCCGCAATAAAACATCTGTAATGCGAAGACATCTGTAACTTCATCTTTAACGCAGCAAGTCAACAAGCAGCTTTAAAACAACCACCAAACAAAAACGACATATTCGTAAGATTATTTTAAACAAAATACATGCTAGTATTATAAATATTATTATTTATTTTTGAAAAAATAAAATTTAACTTAAATTTAACTATATGAATATACAAACTAGTATTATTATAATTATATTTTTAAGGATAATATGAATAAAAATTTAATTAAATAAAAAAAAAAAAAAAAAAAAAAAAAAAAAAAAAAATAATAATCTTAAATTTTATTACATCAACACACAAACAAAAATATTCAAATATTAATCAATGGCTGAAGGTACATATTTTTTTATTTTTAAACTTTTAAATAGATTCAAATTCCCAATTAGAAAACTTTTATTTTGAGCTGAAATTCAAAATAAATAACCAAAATATTAGTTTACTGCAGATACAAAAAAAACAAACCTACGTGCATACTGCATATACACACATAATACATAAAATTCATTTTAATGTGTACACATATATAAACTGTTAGCAGTGCAATCGTTGCAATCTCAATCTAAAACATATTCGACTATGCACAATACAACATTGGTTGTATCTATAGCTGTTACCACGGTCTATTACACAATTTGTATGGTTCCTTAAAATTCGTTTAGAATAGGGTACCCCTTTTTTGATTCTGATTATGTTAAACTTTAAACAATTAAATTCCAGGTAAAATCCTGTTATGGAAGAGTGGAAAAACATTGAGGCATCAGTAATAAAAGAAAAAGAAGAATTTTTTAAAGCATACAAATGCATAAATAAGTCAAATCCCATAAAAAATGCAACTCTAGTAAAACACATTAAAACTTAGGAAAAACAATAGAATCCATAAGAAATACATTAAAAGTTAACAAAGCTACTCTTACAGAAGATCAAAGACAAATAGGAGCTTCAGTATTTTTTGAGTGTAGGAAAAAACTAAAAAAAATATTGACCAAACACAAATTAGAACTAGAAATACCTGAAACAATAGACTCTCCATTGATTTTCGACATAGATAAAATATTACAAACATTAGACAATAAATCCGAAAAGTATAGTGTTAGTGTAGACAAAAAAAAGATTCAGCTAGTGATAGCGATGACAAAATAGAATCCGGCGAACAAAAACTTCAGTTCGATACAAACTTTTCCAAAACTTTATTTAATATGGCTGTCACAAATGCCGAATTTATGAATATAGCCACGAAGGTTGTGCCGGAGTTTGATGGCAATCCAAGCAATCTTAAAGGGTTTTTAGACGCTCTTAGTTTATTGGAAACTTTTAAAGACAAACACGAAAACATCGCAGTGCAAATAGTAAAAACAAAGTTGAAAGGAACTGCAAGGGATTTAGTGACAACTGAATCCACACTTGCTGATATATCTGAAACATTAAAAAAAGAAGTGAAAACAGAATCTTCAGATATCATTCTAGCAAAAATATGGGGGGTTCAGTGCAACAAAGGTGCGAATGAGTATGCTAAAGAGGTTGAAGAACTGTCGAAAGCCTTGAGATCAGCGTACATTTCAGAAGGATTCCCAACCAATGCTGCAAATAAATTGTCAACGCAAGTAGTGGTTAAACACTTAATAGAAAATACCACAAATATAGAAGTAAGAACGACTATCAGATCAAGTACTTTCACAAACGCAAGTGAAGCCGTTGCTTAATTCACAGAAACATACAACGATGTAGTAAAACGGCAGAATGAAATCAGGTACTACCGAGGAAATTATAGTCGCAACTGGAAAACAGGCATTAATAGCAATTACAACCATCACAGAGGCCGTGGTCGAGGACAAGAAAGATACAACAATCGTGGTCGTGGTCGAAGTCAAAACAGATTAGATTAGTCCATAATCAATGATACGACAGCCAACAAGGAGGAAATTATAATAGACGATACGACAACATACACGAAAGGAACGGTGACAGTAATAGAAATAGCAGAGCTCATACACAAAGACAAGTGCGTGTGGTCGGTGAACAGGATCAGGGAAACGGCCAGGAACCCCAAGATGCTCAAGAGTAAAGATCTATAATCTCAATTTAAGCCTCAGTAGCTTTGTTTCAATCAGAACAAATATAAACAACAAATATGTTTTGTTCTTGGTTGATACAGGAGCAGATGTATCAATACTTAAATCAACTAATATCGAGAACAAACCCATTAATACAGCGGAAATCATACAGCTTACAGGTATAGGTCAAGGTGTAACAAACTCTTTAGGTAATATCGATATCGATCTCATAGCAGATGAAATACTCATTCCACACTTGTTCCACTGCGTCCCTGACAATTTTCCAATTCCATGTGATGGAATTTTAGGTATCGACTTTATACGAAAATATAATTGCGCTTTAGACTACCTTAACGGTAGAGATTTATTTATATTACGTCCAAACAACTTCCCTGAAGACATAGCTTTTTACATGCGATGCGCCCTTTACAATAATTTAATAACCGTACCAGCAAGGTCTGAAGTGATAAGGAAAATAAGTGTGACAGCATCTGAAACAGACATTTTGGCTCCTAATCAGCAAATTCAAAACGGAATATTTAAAGCCAATACAATAATTTCTAAAGAAAGTCCATATCTCCGTCTGATTAATTTAACAGAAAATGATTCCATAATAAAAGATGCGAACATAAAAACCGAACATTTGTGCGATTATGATAAAATTTCGTTTTCACGTATAACCTCAGACCATGATAAACAAATCATGCAAAAACTAGAAAAAAAATGTCCAAGTTTTGTAGAACAAAAGTTAAAAAAATTGTGTTCTGATTTTATAGACATATTTGCCTTAGAGTCGGATACCATCTCAGTAAATAATTTCTATAAACAAAAGCTACGGTTGAAAGATGACACTCCGGTGTATATAAAAAATTATAGGACGCCACATACACAAAAAGAGGAAGTTAATAGACAAGTCGATAAGTTACTGGCAGATAATATAATAGAACCATCCATGTCCGAGTATAACAGTCCGATACTTTTAGTCCCCAAAAAGAGTCTACCTGGAAAGACAGAGAAACGCTGGCGCCTAGTAGTTGATTATAGGCAAATTAACAAAAAACTATCAGCTGACAAGTACCCTCTTCCCAGGATAGATGACATACTAGACCAATTGGGCAGGGCTAAATACTTCTCATGCCTGGATCTGATGTCTGGTTTTCACCAAATCGAGCTACAGGAAAAATCAAGAGACATAACATCGTTTTCAACAGAAAAAGGATCTTTTCGATTCAAGCGACTTCCCTATGGTTTAAAAGTAGCTCCCAACTTGTTCCAACGAATGATGTCTCTGGTATTTTCTGGACTAGCACCATACCAAGCCTTTTTATACATGGACGATTTGGTGGTGATCGGTTGCTCCGAAAATAATATGCTCCGAAATCTTAAAGAAGTTTTTAACATATGCCAAAAATATAATTTAAAACTTCACCCAGACAAATGTTTATTTTTTAGCCACGAAGTCACATTTTTAGGGCATAAATGCACGGATAAAGGAATACTGCCGGACGAAAGTAAATCTGAAATAATTTTAAATTATCCAACACCCAAAAATGGCGATGAAGCGAAGCGTTTTGTGGCTTTCTGCAATTATTATAGGCGTTTCATCGCCAATTTTGCGGAATATTCCCGCCACCTTACTCGTCTATGCAAAAAGAATATTAGCTTCATCTGGACCGAAGAGTGCCAAACAGCTTTCGAATACCTAACAAATTCTTTGCTAAGTCCGACAGTATTACAATATCCAAATTTTGAAAAAGAATTTTGCATTATTACGGACGCAAGTAAATATGCTTGTAATGCAGTGCTTACTAAAGAATATGATGGAATATTTATGCCAGTCTCGTATGCTTCACGATCCTTAACGAAGGGAGAAATAAATAAATCTACAATTGAGCAGGAGCTCACCGTAATTCATTGGGCAATCACGCATTACAGACCGTACGTATACGGTAGAAAATTTTTAGTGAAAACTGACCATCGACCTTTGACATACCTATTTTCAATGAAAAATCCGTCCTCAAAATTAACAAGAATGAGATTAGATTTAGAAGAGTACAATTTTAGTGTGGAGTATCTTGCGGGTTCACAAAATAATGTTGCCGACGCACTTTCTCGACTAGATTTCAACGAAATTAAATCAATTATTACAGAAGATAATATATTTAAAGTAACAACAAGACAAGACACGCGAAAAGCTAATAATGCCATTAACAAAAAAACACAAAACACTGACATAACTTGTCGAATATCAGAACCAAGAGTGTACGAAGTTCTCAACTCTAAGGAAGTCAAAAAGTACGTGCACTTAAGGTTTGATAAAGAAAAGTGTTTTTTCATGCGAGGCAAACTAAAATTAGAATGTTTACCTATAGAGCACTTCTTTGATAATGGAAATTTTTGTCTAGACAAATTTTTTCCAGCGCTTCAAAATAAAGCCGTCAATAAAAAGCTCTCAAAATTACAAATTTCATTAAACGAATACATTTTCGAAATCACGCGGGTAAAAGATTTCAAAGAAATTGGAAATAAATTATTAAATAACATTAACATAGCAATAACTCCCAGATTTACCATAATAAATAGTGACGAAAGAAAACGACAAATATTAAAAAGTAACTATGATGATCCTTTGTTAGGTGGCCACCCAGGGATCACAAGGTTGCTTAACAAGATCAAACAAAAATATAGATGGAAGCATATGACAAAAGACGTCAAAGCCTATGTCAAATCATGCCAATCTTGTCAATTAAATAAAAATCTAAGAAAAACTAAAGAACAAATAGTAATAACTCCAACACCTGCCAAACCATTTTATATCGTCCTGATCGATACAGTAGGTCCATTGCCTCAAACAGCAAAAGGTAATGAATATATAGTAACGATAATTTGTGATTTAACTAAGTACCTCATTTCAATACCAGTGAAAAACTAAACCGCAAAGACAGTAGCAACAGCGATTGTCGAAGAATTCATATTAACATACGGCCCTATGCGAAAAGTGTTAACAGATTTAGGTACAGAATATAAAAATCAAGTTTTCAGTGAGCTCTGCACACTTCTAAAAATTGACAAGGAAACCTCTACAGCATACCATCATCAAACCCTAGGTACTATTGAACGTAGTCATAGAACATTCAACGAATATGTTCGTTCCTATATTACTGTTCAAAGGGATGATTGGGATGACTGGATTATGTTTTTCACGTATTGTTTTAAAACAACGCCTTCAACCGTCCATGGTTATTGTCCGTTCGAGTTGGTCTTTGGAAAAACTCCACATAATTTAGAATGTTTAGAACAAAATACTATAGACCCGGTTTATGATTTGGACTCGTACGAAAAAGAAGTAAAATTCAGGCTACAATCAGCTCATTTAAGAGCGCAAAAGCTTATTATTAGTTCAAAGGCAAAACAACAAGTTCAGTACAATAAAAGTGTAAATGAATTAAATATAAAATTGGGAAATCTAGTTTTGATTGAAAATGTAGCTGGACACAAGTTAGACGCTGTTTTTAAGGGACCATACAAAGTCGTAGGCATTGATGAAAATAAAAATTGTCATTTAGAAGACATAGAAAACAAAAGATTCACGGTACACAAGAATAGACTAAAAAACTATACATTATCATGAAACTATGTAAATTAACAAAATATGCACACAAGAAAGTTATATAAATATATTATATATATATAAAAAAAAAAAAAAAAAATTTATCTTCAGTAAAATATACCTATACCTAGATCCTTTTATATGATAAAAAAAATTTACTTTCAAGGCCTTGAATAATCTAATATATAAAAATAAGTTGCCTTATGTTCGGGCTCAATAAACTCGAGAATGGCTGGGCCGAATTTTTCCATATTTTTTTATAAAGGTAGCTATCTTATTGAGGAAGGTCCTTTTGTGAAATTTGGTCAAATTTCGGTAAAGGGCAAATCGCAAAATGCATTTTTAGTGCATTTTGTCATATTAATAACAACATTTTTTGTAGGGTCTTCTGAGTATGTCGACAAAGGTTTCCGGCCAAACTTCGGTAAAATAAGTTGCCACAACTGCAGTTTTATTGCATTCTGTCAAAATACTAACAAATCTTTTGGTAGCATCTTCTGAGGATGCCTGCAAAGGTTTCTGTGAAGTTTGGTCAAAATTCTGTAAAGCGGTAGAGTGGTTCTTTTTGATCTAGCTTTTTTGTCGACACATAATGTATATTTCCCGTAATTATAGAAAATTATTTTTATTTTCAATGTGTCAATTTAATTTTAATAAAATTGGAATAAGTTTGTAATCTGCGATTTTGGACAAATCATCGGGATGAAATGACTGAGGAAATATTACATCGAATGGGAAATATGTATTCAAACCAGAACTTGGATTTTAGCTACGATTCGATCTGAAAATAAAATAGCATTAGCGCTTGCGTCGTCTGGGATTGCGCAAACTTTGTTAGACGGTGGGCGAACTCTGCATTAAAATTGCCATTGAACACGCAAGTAAATGAATTTCAAACATGTAATATTTCAAAAACATCTGGAATGGCAAAGGTTTTACAGCAATGTAAAATAATCATTTGGGATGAGTGCACGACGGTTCACAAGAAATTATTGGAAGCCCTTAATCGAACGTTAAAAGATTAACGAAGAAACCAACGTTCAGGATGGTTTCCCAACTAGGAAACACGCCACATTATAATAGCTGACGGCAAATCAGTTGAAGAGAATTAAATTCGCGGAATTTGGCATTCTTCTCCTTTGAACGGTCCTTTCAAAATCCTTGCCACTACTACATTGTTCATCAGCTTCTTCACAATCAGTTGGGTTCCATTGCACAGTTTCAGGGCATAAAGGTTTCGTAGCATTAAGATGACAGATCCAACTTTAAAACTCAAATGATGAGGCGGCGCATGCCAGGCAAATCCAAAGAACACTTGCATATTCACACTCAATGGAATGGTTTGCACATACCGAAAAAAACGATGCCTTGAGACATGAGATTTATTCATTCGCCGCTGTTGCGGTTTCAGAATAACGGGAAGTGATTTCGGAAATCCGCTTGCTATATCACCACTTTTGCCATGACTGATTGCTTTGAAATGTTGCAAACAGGATTTTCTTTGATTCGCAGGTTTAACGAAAGCTTCCGTGCTCAGTATGCTGTTCTTCCACCTTCCAACAGTGTTGCAGCAATTCCTGTAGATGCGAGAGCTAACGCAATTCCACTTTGAGCACGTATTGCTGCTAATATTAATTAAATCAAGTACTTTTTTCCAGTTCCGCCGGGCGCATCAACAAATAAAATGCACGACTGGGTCTAATGCTCTAATGTGTGACAGTTGTCTAGGGGCTTGAGATTTTGAAAAAAGTAAAATTTTCAAAATTCTTAATTAAATACTTTAACTAATTTGAGCTGTAAAAAAGAACACCATTTTATTTCTTGGATAAATTTGAATTTATGAGAGTAAATTTATAAAAATCTGTGGAGCGGTTTTTAAAAAAAAAAGTTTTTTTTGAAAAAAAAATTCAAAAAAAATTCAAACACGCCATTTCATAGGTATTCAGCAAATACATTTATTTATAATTTTTAGAAAAAAATTTAATAAGCAGTTTTCAAAATATTAATTAAAATTTTTTTTTTAGATGTTTTTAAAAATACAAAAAAATATTTTTCAAAAATATTGGTATGCAGTACAAATTGAGCTACCTACAACTATATATGTGTGAAATTTCGAAAGAATCGGTTGAGTCGTTTTCGAGATAGTCGAAAACAAAAAAAAACGGTCCTATGGAAAGTACCGTTCTTAGACATTTTTTAAAACTTTTTTCAGCCATATAATTGGTCGTACCTAAAAAGCAACACTGAGTTTTTTACATCGAAATCATTAGAGCCGTTTTTTAGAAGAATAAGCTTTAACGTAACGGTTATATGGCAGGTACCGTTATTTTTTGAGCTAAAAAAAATTCAATTTCCCCTCTGTACAATACCTAAAAAAATCTATATACCAAGTTTGAAGCAATTCAGCCAACCCGTTTGGGCTGTAGGTGTCTATACATACAGACAGATAGACAGACAGACATACAGACGGACAGAATTTTTAACTTTTTTTTTTCAAGACGAATGCATAACTTGCCTTATCTATACATATAATAAAATTGTAACTGGTCGATGTCTGTACATTGAAGATATAGATGCAAAACTAATATGGGAAGTCTCTATTAGACCCACAGAAGCCAAAACAACCGTTTTTAGAATTTTTGTCTGTCTGTCTGTCTGTCTGTCTGTCTGTCTGTCTGTCTGTCTGTCTGTTTGTCTGTCTGTATGTTTGTACGCGCATCACGCAAAAACTACTGCATGTAATTGAATGCGGTTTTCGCAGATATGTTGGTAGTACGCCAACTTAAAATATAGGCTATATTTTATCGCAGGAAAATATATAATTCTGGTTGTTTTTTTAATATTGCTGCAATCAAACGTTATTCAATGAACTTAACGCAAAATTAAAAGATTTTAAGGAAGTTAGCGTCTCACTTACAAAACAAAATAGCGCCACACTTACCTACATATACATGAATAGAAATAAGTTAGTCGTTCTGAATAGAAGTTACATTAAAAACATCATAGATGGCGCTATTTACCAACATATAGACAATGCCTCATTCCGCGAAAGCAGAAATCGAAAATAATGTAACCATAAAGAACGGTGAACGAGCAATATTTACGCCCAAAACTGATAAAGCGGAGCTGCCATAAATAGCAGTATCGGCGCGCAGCATCGTTTTGAAAGTGGGCATTCCAATTAGGTATATTCGGATATTGCTTCAGAACTTAACCCTCCAACTTTGCAATTTAAACCGTTATGATACTTCGAAATAATATTATACAGAAGCCAAAAATCTTACGGCTGTAGAGCTGGTAAAGTATATACCTAGCTTTCATACCACGCATGCCCTCCATTTTGAACCGGTTGTGCAAAAACAAAAATATACTGAGATACCTACTTTTTTCTAAAATCCACTCGTACGAAGTAGCGGGCAAAAGCTAGTCTAATATATAAAAATAAGTTGCCTTATGTTCGGGCTCGATAAACTCGAGAATGGCTGGGCCGAATTTTTCCATATTTTTTTATAAAGCTATCTTATTGAGGAAGGTCTTTTTGTGAAATCTGGTCAAATTTCGGTAAAGGGCAAATCGCAAAATGCATTTTTAGTGCATTTTGTCATATTAATAACAACATTTTTTGTAGGGTCTTCTGAGTATGTCGACAAAGGTTTCCGGCCAAAACTTCGGTAAAATAAGTTGCCACAACTGCAGTTTTATTGCATTCTGTCAAAATACTAACAAATTTTTTGGTAGCATCTTCTGAGGATGCCTGCAAAGGTTTCTGTGAAGTTTGGTTAAAATTCTGTAAAGCGGTAGCGTGGTTCTTTTTGATCTAGCATTTTTGTCGACACATAAAGTATATTTCCCGTAATTATAGAAAATTATTTTTATTTTCAATGTGTCAATTTAATTTTAATAAAATTGGAATAATTTTGTAATTTGCGATTTTGGACAAATCATCGGGATGAAATGACTGAGGAAATATTACATCGAATGGGAAATATGTATTCAAACCAGAACTTGGATTTTAGCTACGATTCGATCTGAAAATAAAATAACATTAGCGCTTGCGTCGTCTGGGGTTGCGCAAACTTTGTTAGACGGTGGTCGAACAGCTCACTCTGCATTAAAATTGCCATTGAACATGCAAGTAAATGAATTTCAAACATGTAATATTTCAAAAACATTTGGAATGGCAAAGGTCTTACAGCAATGTGAAATAATCATTTGGGATGAATGCACGATGGTTCACAAGAAATTATTGGAAGCCCTTAATCGAACGTTAAAAGATTAGCGAGGAAACCAACGTTTATTTGGTGGTGTATTGATATGGTTAGCAGGGGAATTTAGGCAAACATTTTTCCAATTTTTTATCACGGACAACTTTATGTTGGACGTTGGCGAGTGGGTAAACCGTCTTTATTGTTTATTTATGCATTAAATGCGAACATAAAAAAATTGTTTATCAAAAAGCTCTTGAGTAATGCAAATGGTTCATTTAAAAAATTTATTAAATTAATTAATAAATTATATAAGCAAAATGATTGAATTGAGTTTAAGGCTGAATGATACACAAAATTTGTTGTCTGCTCGGGAGCGTTAATGAAGAGTGAGGATGGTTTCCCAACTAGGAAACACGCCACATTATAATAGCTGACGGCAAATCAGTTGAAGAAAAGGAAATTCGCGGAATTTGGCATTCTTCTCCCTTGAACGGTCCTTTCAAAATCCTTGCCACTATCACATTGTTCATCAGCTTCTTCACAATCAGTTGGGTTCCATTGCACAGTTTCGGTGCATAAAGGTTTCGTAGCATTGAGATGACAGATCCAACTTTAAAACTCAAATGATGAGGCGGCATGCCAGGCAAATCCAAAGAACACTTGCATATTCACACTCAATGGAATGGTTTGCACATACCGAAAAAAACGATGCCTTGAGACATGAGATTTATTCATACGCCGCTGTTGGTTTCAGAATCACGGGAGTGATTTCGGAAATCCGCTTGCTTTATCACCACTTTTGCCATGACTGATTGCTTTGAAATGCTGCAAACAGGATTTTCTTTGATTCGCAGGAGAAACGTACCTACATTGTAAATAGTTAAACGAAAAAACTGGAAATTTCGAAAATATTCAAAAAATAAAGTGCATGACTGGATGGGACAGTATTCTTGGGGTTTGAGATTTTGGAAAAAAAGCAGGGAAAAACCTAAGTGTATGAAATTATTTTTTCAAAAACTTAAAAATTAACATTCTTTTGTCTTTAAAGAGGCTTCTACAAAAATTTCATCGAAATCCGTCAAGTGGTTTACGAGAAAATCTGATTTTTAAAAACCGGTCCTATGGGAGGTACCGTAATAAGCAACTTTTCCTGAAAAATCTATTAAAACTAAAACATAAAGTTTGCACAGAAAACACTATTCAGAAAGTTTTATCAAAACCGTATTAGCCGTTTTTAAGAAAAATTAATTTTTCACTAAAAACCGTTAGTTTTAGAGCTAGAATGCTAATTCCAAAAACCTCTCTGTAGCACGACATAGCAATACTATGTACCAAGTTTGAAGCAAATCGGTCCAGCTGTAGGTAACTATGCAGACAGACAGACACACGGACAGACAGAAATACAGACAGACAGACAGACAGACTGACAGACAGACAGAATTTCGGACCCACTTTTCCAGACTTCTCTATCATCGTAATGTCATGTTTGATTGTTAGAATTTTTTTTTTTTGACGAGATAACGTCTAATAAATCGGTTTGGAATATATGAGCAGCACGCACGGAAAAATGTCACAGTCACAGTCACGTTACCTAGCCTTTGCTTTCATTGCTTAGAAAGTCGATAAAGTGGGAGGGGAGGGTGTTGGGTAGTTGGTTGGTTGTGGTGGGAGAGTGTGTGGGCCAGGCGAGGGGGAGGGGAGGGGGAGGGTCGGGAAGAGGAAAAATGGTGGGTGGTTGTAGCTGGTTTGGGTGGTGAGATAAATATTGTCAAGCTAATGGGTGGTTCCCTCGTGGCTGTAGGTGGGATGGGTGTTTGGTGTTTGGGGGGATTTGGTATGGTTGGGGGAGGGGGAGGGCGAATTGTCAAATATGGTGGATGGTTGGTTGGTGGTTGTAGGTGGGTTGATTGGTTGGCAGTTTTGGTGGTGGGGATGGTTGATTTGATGGGGTGCGATGAAAAAGTTGTCAAAAAAGGTGGGTGACTGGAAGGTGGTGGCAGGTGGGGTAGGTGGTTGGATTTGGCAGATTTCGTGTTGGGAGGGGGTGAGGGAAAATAATTGTCAAAAATGGTTGGTGGTTGGTTGGTGGCTGTAGGTAGGTGGTTTGCGGTGTTGGGTGGAAAGTTGTTGTAGGTGTTATGGGTGGTTGGATTTGGGTTGAGGGTGTAGTGAACTGAATTGTCAGAAATAGTTGTACTGGGGAGGGCTTATGGGTGAGGAAAAAATTGTGGAATTGTCAAAAATAGTGGGTGGTTGGTTGTAGGTGGTGTGGGTGATTGGTAGTGGTTAGGAAGGGGGGATTTACAATGTGGGGGAGGAGGAACACATTTTCAAGAATGGTGGGCTGTTGGTTTGTGGTTGTATGTGGGGGTGAGAGGTTGGTGTTCAAGGGGTGAACAAAACTAAAAAAATGGTGGGTGGTTGTAGGTAGGTTGGGTGGTTGGAGGGATACCTATACACATGAAGTGTTTTGTGACCTGGTTATCACGTTAAATTATCGTCTGTAAACCGACTTTACAGACGAATATGTTTTTAATTTTTTTTCGAATGCATAACTTGACTTATAGTACCTATAATCGCAAGAAAAAAAGAGGCGGTACGGCGTTCGCCGGGTCAGCTAGTTATAAGTAAATGTAATTGCTGAATACCTATGAAATGGTGTGTTTGAATTTTTTTTGAATTTTTTTTCAAAAAAAACTTTTTTTTTTAAAACCGCTCGACAGATTTTTATAAATTTAGTCTCATAAATTCAAATTTATCCAATACATAAAATGGTGTGCTTTTTTTCAGCTCAAATTAGTTTAAGTATTTATTTAAGAACTAGCTGACTCGGCGAACTCCGTACCGCCTCTTTTTTTCTTGCGATTATAGGTACTATAAGGCAAGTTATGCATTCGAAAAAAAATTAAAAACATGGTCGTCTGTAAAGTCGGTTTACAGACGATAATTAAACGTGATAACCAGGTCACAAAACACTTCATGTGTATAGGTATCCCTCCAACCACCCAACCTACCTACAACCACCCACCATTTTTTTAGTTTTGTTCACCCCTTGAACACCAACCTCTCACCCCCACATACAACCACAAACCAACAGCCCACCATTCTTGAAAATGTGTTCCTCCTCCCCCACATTGTAAATCCCCCCTTCCTAACCACTACCAATCACCCACACCACCTACAACCAACCACCCACTATTTTTGACAATTCCACAATTTTTTCCTCACCCATAAGCCCTCCCCAGTACAACTATTTCTGACAATTCAGTTCACTACACCCTCAACCCAAATCCAACCACCCATAACACCTACAACAACTTTCCACCCAACACCGCAAACCACCTACCTACAGCCACCAACCAACCACCAACCATTTTTGACAATTATTTTCCCTCACCCCCTCCCAACACGAAATCTGCCAAATCCAACCACCTACCCCACCTGCCACCACCTTCCAGTCACCCACCTTTTTTGACAACTTTTTCATCGCACCCCATCAAATCAACCATCCCCACCACCAAAACTGCCAACCAATCAACCCACCTACAACCGCCAACCAACCATCCACCATATTTGACAATTCGCCCTCCCCCTTCCCCCAAACACCAAACACCCATCCCACCTACAGCCACGAGGGAACCACCCATTAGCTTGACAATATTTATCTCACCACCCAAACCAGCTACAACCACCCACCATTTTTCCTCTTCCCGACCCTCCCCCTCCCCTCCCCCTCGCCTGGCCCACACACTCTCCCACCACAACCAACCAACTACCCAACACCCTCCCCTCCCACTTTATCGACTTTCTAAGCAATGAAAGCAAAGGCTAGGTAACGTGACTGTGACTGTGACATTTTTCCGTGCGTGCTGCTCATATATTCCAAACCGATTTATTAGACGTTATCTCGTCAAAAAAAAAATTCTAACAATCAAACATGACATTACGATGATAGAGAAGTCTGGAAAAGTGGGTCCGAATATCTGTCTGTCTGTCAGTCTGTCTGTCTGTCTGTCTGTCTGTATTTCTGTCTGTCCGTGTGTCTGTCTGTCTGCATAGTTACCTGCAGCTGGACCGATTTGCTTCAAACTTGGTACATAGTATTGTTATGACGTGCTACAGAGAGGTTTTTGGAATTAGCATTCTAGCTCTAAAACTAACGGTTTTTAGTGAAAAATTAATTTTTCTTAAAAACGGCTAATACGGTTTTGATAAAACTTTCTGAATAGTGTTTTCTGTGCAAACTTTATGTTTTAGTTTTAATAGATTTTTCAGGAAAAGTTGCTTATAACGGTACCTCCCATAGGACCGGTTTTTAAAAATCAGATTTTCTCGTAAACCACTTGACGGATTTCGATGAAATTTTTGTAGAAGCCTCTTTAAAGACAAAAGAATGTTAATTTTTAAGTTTTTGAAAAAATAATTTCATACACTTAGGTTTTTCCCTGCTTTTTTTCCAAAATCTCAAACCCCAAGAATACTGTCCCATCCAGTCATGCACTTTATTTTTTGAATATTTTCGAAATTTCCAGTTTTTTCGTTTAACTATTTACAATGTAGGTACGTTTCAGCCAAAACCGTATGTACAATACCAGGCTGGAGAAATCGAACTCTTCCAGTAAATTAATGTCAGTTGAATTATCAAAAATTGACGCGTTTGATGTACCATCTACCATCTATTACCACCGACCATCTTCTACAATCTACCGTCTTCCACAATCTTTTATCATCTTCTACCATCTACCATTTTCTACCATTTACCACCTTCCACCATACACCATCGACCACCTGTCTTTGTATTCCTTCTTGTTCGCACATGTTAAATCATTATAAGTTTATTCATATTCCCTTGATTGCGAGTGCATAGTAAAAAAAAACCATCTTCTATCATCTATCATAATGCAACCTTCTACCATCTAGAATCTTCTACCATCTACCATCTTGTTCTATCTACCATCTGCAACTATCAAAATTCTTCTATATAATCTACTATCTCCTGCTATCTACCAACTACCATCTTTTACTATCAACTATCTTCTACCATCTGCTACCATCTTACATCTTCTAACATCAACCATCTTCTACCATCTAGCATCTTTTACCTTCTGCCATCTAGAATCTTCTCCCATCTACCATCTTGTTCTATCTACCATTTACCATCTTCTAGCATCTACCATCTCCTGACATCTGTCATATACTGTCTTCTAACATCTACCATCTTCTACCTTTTACCTTCTCCTACCATTACCATCTTCTATCGTCTACCATCTCCAGCCATCTGACATATGCCATCTTCTTCAATCTACCATCTACCAACTACCACCTTCCACTATCAACTTTCTTCTACCATCTGCTACCATCTTCCATTTTCTCCCATCTACCATTTTCTCCCTTCTAACATCTTCTTTCATCTTCCATCTTCTACCATTTAGCATCTTTTACCTTCTCTACCATCTTTTACCATTTATTTCTTTGAAAATTTTTTTCTTTAGAAAGCTTTTTGATGTTAAATTTTTTTAGAATACCTACATAGACATATGTACATAATGTATGTATGTACATACATATGTACATCATTTAAATGAAATTTGTAGCGTTCTAAAATATAACACATATTTTGTTTGTGTAAATTTGTACTTCAAAACAAAAAACAATTAATTAATATATCAAATTCTGACTGATAAATATTTCAAATAATTGACACTTTTACACTACTTTTTTTTTTATTTTTGCACGCAAGGTATGTCGTCGTAATTTTTGTTTACTTATAATTTATTTTTCTCACCGTTTACACCTTCCCTGAACTTCCACAAATATTTCAAGATCAAAATTTCCAAAATTCGTCCGGCCATTCTCGAGTTTTAGCGCTTCAAACGCACAGCAATTGATTTTTATATATAAGAAGATTTTTAGAAAAAAAATTTAATAAGCAGTTTTCAAAATATGTATTAATTTAAAAAAAAATTTTTTTAGATGTTTTTAAAAATACAAAAATTATTTTTCAAAAATATTGGTATGCAGTACAAATTGAGCTACCTACAACTATATATGTGTGAAATTTCGAAAGAATCGGTTGAGTCGTTTTCGAGATAGTCGAAAACAAAAAAAAAACAGTCCTAAGGAAAGTACCGTTCTTAGACATTTTTTAAAAGTTTTTTTTCAGCCATATAATTGGTCGTACCTAAAAAGCAACACTGATTTTTTTAAATCGAAATCGTTAGAGCCGTTTTTGAGAAGAATAAGCTTTAACGTAACGGTTATATGGCAGGTACCGTTATTTTTTGAGCTAAAAAAAAATTCAATTTCCCCTCTGTACAATACCTAAAAAAATCTATATACCAAGTTTGGAGCAATTCAGCCCACCCGTTTGGGCTGTAGGTGTCTATACATACAGACAGACAGACATACAGACGGACAGAATTTTTAACTTTTTTTTTCAAGACGAATGCATAACTTGCCTTATAGTACCTAAAATCGCAAGTCAAAAACTTTTTGATTATAAATATCGATATCATTGTATTTAAAATTAAATATTTCTTAACAACACTTATGTATGTTTTAAGTTAAAAATGTGTTTGCTGTCAGTTTTTAAATACTGCAATTATATTTTTTAAATTGTAATTCATTTAATCCGTATGCAACTAAGATTTGTCTAACCGAGCGAAGCCGGGTGGGTCAGCTAGTAGTAAATAAATGTTTCTTATTTTTTTAAAATAAATATATAAAACAAGAATATGTATACATAATGCTATATAATAAAAGTAACATATTAGATTTATTAATATATCTTAAAATTAAGTTTAAAAAAAAATTGAAGTTGTTATTATTTAACATAATTTGAATAAAATCTTTTATTTGTAAAAGAATAATCTAAACATTTATCAAAATTTTAGATCATTCTTCTTTCGGAAGGGAGATGTAGTGTAAATAACATACCTAACGTTAATAACACAACTTCTCTTACTTAACAAAATACTCTTATTCTTTAACTCAGACTATAGCTACTATTCTTATATACTTCTATCCTTATATACTTTAAAAAGTCAGTAATAAAACTTATGTCGAACTGTTTAGAAGTGTTTTTCATTTGGCCGGTTTTTCTACACATTACAGTAGGTAAAGGATATTCCCTAATAGTTTCTACTTTATTTGGATCTACAGTTATCTTTGTATGTTTTATAACGTGCCCTAAGTATTCTACCGAATTTTGGAAAAATTCACTTTTTTCACTACTCAATTTCATGTTCGCATTATATAGAGCATCTGCTATTATAGATATATGTTCAATATGTTTCTCTGGTGTATTCGAGTATATGAGAACATCGTCTATATAGACACATGCAAACTTGCCTGTAAATTCTCGCAGTATATCGTCAACACAACGTTGAAATATAGCAGGAGCGTTCTTAAGCCCGGCAAAATCGCATCTTCATTCTTCACCTGTACAAGAATGTACAATATAGGCAACAAATAAATATTTGTTGCTGACCAGCACACGAGTTGCATATCAGTCAGAGTCAACGACATCGGCTGCAGTGACATATGAGACGCTTATGCTGCCGCCTGTGTATATTGCATTTATTTATAAATTATTATTGGTAGGCAATTAGGAATAATATTTTGTATAAATAGAGACCAATAAATTTATTATAGTTTAGTTTTTTGTTAAGAACTCTAATACAACAAGCTTTTTATTTCTGTGCTGCCCCCCACCCGTGGTAAGGAGCACTTAGTAAACATAGCTTGATAAGTTCAATATCAAACATTTAATTATCCCCCACCAGCGGTAAGGTGATTAAACTTGTGATTGAACACTTGGCCTTTCGAGAAAACGGCGGCGAGTGGAGATATAAAAGAATGAGTGTAGATAGAAATCAAGTAACGAAGTACGAAGATGACATCCTTAGACGAGTGCGTCGACAGACAGCGAGATAGGGGGGAACGAATCAAAAAGGTGCTGGAAAAATTTAAAAAGGAGGCCAAAATAAGAAGAACAGAAGTGTTTGAGCAGCAGAGACTCATCGACCTTGAGTTCTTTTGGCAAGCGTTCAAACAAGAAGATTATACATATAGAATCAATGCTCACGACTACTTGGGAGAAGACCATCTTTATAGAGTGTTAAAATACTACGACCAAGTAAAGTCAACGGTGGCGATAGCTCGAGAGAAGTTTCAAGCAAGGCTATCAGAAATTCTCAGCGAGGAGAAATCAGAAGAAGAAGCTAAAGCTAAAAATAAGACAGAAGAAGATAATGATAAGACGAGTGCAGCGGAAGACGAAAATACGAAGACGAATGCAGCGGTAGACAAAAACACGAAGATGATATCAGCAAACAAAGAAGTTCGGGAGGCGAAAGAAGCAGAAGACGAAGCTACGAGAACTAAATATCTTGCGGAATGGCAATTTAAAACAAATAATTCCGTAGAAGATGAGCTAAGGCGACGTTTAAGAAGACACAGAGCACAAAGAAAAGCACTTTTAAGTTCGTTGGAAAAAATACATGAATCAAAGACGTCATCGAAAGCCTATTATTATTTTTTTATTGTATGGAATAGCTAACAGTTTTTAATGAACTAACGTCTATATTATAAACATGTTACAAGCTTTATACTTTATAAATTCAAGTTAAAAAAGAATTCATGAACTTAAACTATAGGTGTTATACAAAAAGAAATATTATTTACTAGCGGTACCCGGCGCGCGTTGCTACGCCCAAAAAAAACACTTATGTGTATTTAATGTGAAACTAAATTTATTTATATGTATACTTTATCTCAATGTTAGCGGATAAGCAATATTTTTGGTCGTTTCGGTTGGTGTATAAATATACAAATTTTTTGGCATACACACAAAGTGCAGTTAATTTGATTGTTAAACTGAACATGATAACATTGATAAATTGTAAATTGAATATTTTGCTGCATTTGACAAAAATTTGGGAACATAAAATGTCATTTGTTGTGCGATTCAATTCCTTTTCCTATGATTAAAAGTTGTTTGGAAAATGTTTGGGTGGACGCTTCTTGTACCAAATGGACACGCACGTTCGTTCAGAGTTTGATTTTTTCGACTCAGTTCCATTAATATGATGCTTTTATTCAACGAAAGGAAAACATTTTTATAAAAAAGTTGAAAAAAAAAAACTTTGCCAAAAGCCCGCATTTTCTTCTGTCTTCCACCCGGGCATTCCGCTTAAAAATTTATGAAAAACACCAAAAAAGAATTTAAAAAAAAAAACTGAACCAAAATTGTTAAAAGCATGCATTTTTTTTCCTTCCACCCGATCGGCACGAAACCTTCACAGGAACCATCCCTGGACTAAACTATATTTACCCCAAAAATTTCATAAAGATCCATTGGGTGTTTTAGGAGTCCATACACAACATACATATATACACACATCCATTTTTATATATACATATATAGCCTTTAACCGCGGCTTCACTCGCGTTTCAGCTGATCAAGAAGTAGACTGTACCTTGAGGAGTATAGTCTATCGTAATCTAGCTTCTTCTTCTTATATAGCTTTATAATTTAATACCTACATTTAATCGTGATAAAAAAAACCTATAAGATATACCAGATTATAATCTTGCTCTGTGATAAATTTCATTCCGATCCGGTCAGCCATTCTGGTGTGATTTCAAAAATAGCCAATATGCTATTCCAGACTATAATCTATCTCTGTGCTAAATTTCATTCAGATGAGTTCAGCCATTCTGGTGTGATTTCAAAAATTAAAACAAATCTAACCCACGTTAACCATACATTTTACCGGGATAAAAAGTAGCCAATATGCTATTCCAGACTATAATCTACCTCTGTTCTAAATTTCATTCAGATGAGTTCAGCCATTCTCGTGTGATTTCAAAAATTAAAACAAATCTATCCCACGGGAACCATACATTTTACCGGGATAAAAAGTAGCCAATATGCTATTCCAGACTATAATCTACCTCTGTTCTAAATTTCATTCAGATGAGTTCAGCCATTCTCGTGTGATTTCAAAAATTAAAACAAATCTAACCCACGTTAACCATACATTTTACCGGGATAAAAAGTAGCCAATATGCTATTCCAGCCTATAATCTATCATTGTGCTAAATTTCATTCAGATGAGTTCAGCCATTCTGGTGTGCTTTCAAAAATTAAAACAAATCTATCCCACGGGAACCATACATTTTACCGGGATAAAAAGTAGCCAATATGCTATTCCAGACTATAATCTACCTCTGTTCTAAATTTCATTCAGATGAGTTCAGCCATTCTCGTGTGATTTCAAAAATTAAAACAAATCTATCCCACGGGAACCATACATTTTACCGGGATAAAAAGTAGCCAATTTGCTATTCCAGACTATAATCTATCTCTGTGCTAATTTTCATTCAGATCCATTCATCCATTCTGGTGTAATTTCAAAAATTAAAACAAATCTATCCCACGGGAACCATACATTTTACCGGGATAAAAAATAGCCTATCTGCTATTCCAGACTATAAGCTATCTCTGTGCCAAATTTTATCCAGATCCGTTCAGCCGTTCTGGCGTGAGTTAGCAACAAATATCCAAACATCCAAACATCCAAACATCCAAACATCCAAACATCGTAACTTTCACATTTATAATATTAGTAAGATTCTAGCAATGAGTACAATATTTGAATATTAGTAATGATAATAGAGATTTCATCAAGAGCCAAACCAAAAACAGACCAAATGAGACAAAGAATTGTAGAAAGATTTAATTTAAAAAATGCAAAATATGGAAAGATTTTATTTAAAATGGAAGTGAAAGATGAGCCACATTAACTGACAATTTTTAATATGACATAATTAGGGTTTACGTTAGAAGAATTTAAAATATCAAACGCTGTGAAAACTTTATTATGGTACTTTTTAATCCTTATCAAGGGTGATTTAAAAAGTAAGTTATTACGCGAGAAAGGTATATTAAATGTAACAAAATGACGGCTAAAACGAATCGGATTATAAATACTTATTGCGTTGCGTAAGTCTGGTGATTCTATTTTATTATTAATGATTTTGCATCGAGCGTAATTCTGAGTTTAAATAACGAAACCATTCCGAATAAATTTAACCTATCATTATATTCGAAGTGGTTCTGGTGAAGTTTGTATTGTAGAGTTCTTGTAAATTTTCTTTGTACACTCTCGATTTTGTTCGAATGCGTCTCATATATTGGACTCCATACAGTCAATGCGTATTCAAGAGTACTGCGAACCAACGAGTTATAGAGTGTCGTGAAGGTTTCAGTTTTTCGAAAGAATTTGCCTGTTCTAAAAATAAAAACCATAGTTCTTGTACATCAAACAAAAGCTCTGAGTCAAATACAATTCCAAGATCTTTTTACTCAGTAACACGGGTTAAATCGGTTTCACCTATACGATAGTTACAAACTGTGGAAAATCTTTGACGTGAAAAAGACATAGTACTTCATTTGTTCGTACTTAAAGACGTTTGTAAACACCATGTTTCTAGAATATCTAGATCTTTTTGCAGTAGAATGCAATCTCTTATACAAGTAATTTCTCGATAAATTTTAAAATCATCTGCATATATTAGTGATGAAGCTGGAAATTTATCCGTTATTTCATTAATCTCTTATATATAAAAATCAATTGCTGTGCGTTTGAAGCGCTAAAACTCGAGAATGGCCGGACCAATTTTGGAAATTTTGATCTTGAAATATTTGTGGAAGTTCAGGGAAGGTGTAAACGGTGAGAAAAATGAATTATAAGTAAAAAAAAATTACGACGACATACCTTGCGTGCAAAAATAAAAAAAAGTAGTGTAAAAGTGTCAATTATTTGAAATATTTATCAGTCAGAATTTGATATATTAGTTTATTGTTTTTTGTTTTGAAGTACAAATATACACAAACAAAATGCATATGTGTTATATTTTTGAACGCTACAAATTTCATTTAAATGATGTACATACATACATACATTATGTAAATATGTATATGTACATAGGTATTCTAAAAAATTTTAACATCAAAAAGCTTTCTAAGGAAAAAAAATTTCAAAGAAATAAATGGTAAAAGATGGTAGAGAAGGTAAAAGATGCTAAATGGTAGAAGATGGTAGATGAACGAAGATGTTAGAAGGGAGTAAATGGTAGATGGGAGAAAATGGAAGATGGTAGAAGAAAGTTGATAGTAGAAGGTGGTAGTTGGTAGATGGTAGATTGAAGAAGATGCCATATGGCAGATGGCTGGAGATGGTAGACGATAGAAGATGGTAATGGTAGGAGATGGTAAAAGGTAGAAGATGGTAGATGTTAGAAGACAGTATATGGCAGATGTCAGGAGATGGTAGATGCTAGAAGATGGTAAATGGTAGATAGAACAAGACGGTAGATGGGAGAAGATTCTAGATGGAAGAAGGTAATAGAAGAATTTTGATAGTAGCAGATGGTAGATAGAACAAGATGGTAGATGGTAGAAGATTCTAGATGGTAGAAGGTTGCATATGATAGATGATAGAAGATGGTTTTTTTTACTATGCACTCGCAATCAAGGGAATATGAATAAACTTATAATGATTTAACATGTGCGAACAAGAAGGAATACAAGGACAGGTGGTCGATGGTGTATGGTGGAAGGTGGTAAATGGTAGAAAATGGTAGATGGTAGAAGATGATAAAAGATTGTGGAAGACGGTAGATTGTAGAAGATGGTTGGTGGTAAAAGATGGTAGATGGTACATCAAACGCGTCAATTTTTGATAATTCAACTGACATTAATTTACTGGAAGAGTTCGATTTCTCCAGCCTGGTATTGAACATACGGTTTTAGCTGAAACGTACCTACATTACCTACGAAAAATTTGGAAATTTCGAAAATATTCAAAAAATAAAGTGCATGACTGGATGGGACAGTATTCTTGGGGTTTGAGATTTTGGAAAAAAAGCAGGGAAAATCCTAAGTGTATGAAATTATTTTTTTCAAAAACTTTAAAATTAACATTCTTTTGTCTTTAAAGAGGCTTCTACAAAAATTTCATCGAAATCCGTCAAGTGGTATACGAGAAAATCTGATTTAAAAACCGGTCCTATGGGAGGTACAGTTATAAGCGACTTTTCCTGAAAAATCTATTAAAACTAAAACATAAAGTTTGCACAGAAAACACTATTCAGAAAGTTTTATCAAAACCGTATTAACCGTTTTTGAGAAAAATTAATTTTTCACTAAAAACCGTTAGTTTTGGAGCTAGAATGCTAATTCCAAAAACCTCTCTGTAGCACGTCATAACAATACTATGTACCAAGTTTGAAGCAAATCGGTCCAGCTGTAACTATGCAGACAGACAGACACACGGACAGACAGACATACAGACAGACAGATAGACAGACTGACAGACAGACAGAATTTCGGACCCACTTTTCCAGACTTCTCTATCATCGTAATGTCATGTTTGATTGTTAGAATTTTTTTTTTGACGAGATAACGTCTAAAAAATCGGTTTGGAATATATGAGCAGCACGCACGGAAAAATGTCACAGTCACAGTCACGTTACCTAGCCTTTGCTTTCATTGCTTAGAAAGTCGATAAAGTGGGAGGGGAGGGTGTTGGGTAGTTGGTTGGTTGTGGTGGGAGTGTGTGTGGGCCAGGCGAGGTTGAGGGGAGGGGTAGTGTCGGAAAGAGGAAAAATGGTGGGTGGTTGTAGCTGGTTTGGGTGGTGAGATAAATATTGTCAAGCTAATGGGTGGTTCCTTGGTGGCTGTAGGTGGGATGGGTGTTTGATGTTTGGGGGGATTTGGTATGGTTGGGGGAGGGGGGAGGGCAAATTGTCAAATATGGTGGGTGGTTGGTTGGCGGTTGTAGGTGGGTTGATTGGTTGGCAGTTTTGGTGGTGGGGGTGGTTGATTTTATGGGGTGCGATGAAAAAGTTGTCAACAAGGGTTGGTGAGTGGAAGGTGGTGGCAGGTGGGGTAGGTGGTTGGATTTGGCAGATTTCGTGTTGGGAGGGGGTGAGGGAAAGTAATTGTCAAAAATGGTTGGTGGTTGGTTGGTGGCTGTAGGTGGGTGGTTTGCGGTGTTGGGTGAGTGGAAAGTTGTTGTAACGGGTGATTTTTTAGCTGGTTTGGTTTTGCCAACACTGGTTTTGACAGCTGACGTGTGTTTAGTACCTTATGTCACTGTCAAACAGCTTCAGTTTGGTTTGCAATTTAACCATGGATCGTCTTACAAATGAACAACGCTTGCAAATTATTGAATTTTACTATCAAAATTCGTGCTCGGTTCGAAATGTTCAAATTGTTCAAATTGTGTTCAGCGATGAGGCTCATTTTTGGTTGAATGGGTACGTAAATAAGCAAAATTGCCGCATTTGGAGTGAAGATCAGCCAGAAGCATTGCAACAGCTACCAATGCATCCCGAAAAAGCCACTGTTTGGTGCGGTTTATGGGCCGGCGGCATTATTGGGCCATATTTCTTCAAAGATGATGCGAATCGCAGCGTTACTGTCAATGGTGAACGCTACCGAGCGATGATAACAAACTTTTTTTTGCCCGAAATGGAAGTTCTTGACTTGCATGATATATGGTTTCAACAAGACGGTGCCACATGCCACACAGCACGCGAAACAATGGCGCAATTGCGAGGCGAGTTTGGTGAACAGTTAATTTCACGTTTCGGGCCGGTCAATTGGCCGCCTAGATCGTGCGATTTGACACCATTAGACTATTTTTTGTGGGGGTATGTCAAGGCTAATGTCTATAGGGACAAGCCCGTTTCGATTGACGCACTGGAAGCCAACATCCATGCATTCATTCGTGAGATACCGGCCGATATGTGTGAAAGAGTATGCCAAAATTGGACTCAGCGGATGGGCTACCTGAGACGCAGCCGCGGTCAACATTTGCATGAAATTATCTTTAAACATTAAATTGCAAGGTTCAAACTATCGATTCAAATAAATATTTCATTCATTTTTTCGAATTTTTTGTGTTTTTTTTTTTAAAGTTCTAAACCTCTTAAAAAATCACCCGTTAGGTGTTATAGGTGGTTGGATTTGGGTTGAGGGTGTAGTGAACTGAATTGTCAGAAATAGTTCTACTGGGGAGGGCTTATGGGTGAGGAAAAAATTGTGGAATTGTCAAAAATAGTGGGTGGTTGGTTGTAGGTGGTGTGGGTGATTGGTAGTGGTAAGGAAGGGGGATTTACAATGTGGGGGAGGAGGAACAAATTTTCAAGAATGGTGGGCTGTTGGTTCGTGGTTGTATGTGGGGGTGAGAGGTTGGTGTTCAAGGGGTGAAAAAAAACTAAAAAAATGGTGGGTGGTTGTAGGTAGGTTGGGTGGTTGGTGGTTGGAGGCATACCTATACACATGAAGTGTTTTGTGAACTGGTTATCACGTTAAATTATCGTTTGTAAACCGACTTTACAGACAACCATGTTTTTAATTTTTTTACGAATGCATAACTTGCCTTATAGTACCTATAATCGCAAGAAAAATAGAGGCGGTACGGAGTTCGCCGGGTCAGCTGGTATATATTAAAAATAAGAGAGGACCTAAAACTGAGCCTTGTGGCACACCAGAAGGAGGGAAAAAAAGACGTGATACATTTTGGTTTAGAACTACTATTCGTCAGATAGGACCCAAGCCATAGGATAACATCAGCATTAAAACCCATTACTTGCAAAATTAGAAGAATTCACGAACAAGACGAAAACATCAAATACACGAATAGAAGAAACAAGTGGAGTTGTACACCATGAGCTTAGGTTGCCAGTGCTCAAAATTCCAACATTTGATGGTAACTACAAGCAGTGGAAATCGTTCATTGATTTGTTTGAGCAAACAATTTATAAGAATACAAATCTTGGGAATGCACAACAAATGCATTACCTCAAGAACAATGTGACCGGCGATGCAGCAAGAATTACTGCTGGAACACAATGGAGCCGGAGCCGGATCCGTATCGCATGTCAAAATATTGAATACACACGAATTCAATGTTGTGAACACAACGAGACGGATCCGCAAACGGCGACGGACGAGTTGGCCAACTTTTAATAAAAACGTGCATATTTTTGACATTCCATAAAAAAAAAAGAGCAACGTGGTAATAAAATCCTTTTAGAAATTAGGTCAGGTAATTACAAATTTATAGAAAAGACTATACATGATGCGATATATGTTTTATCATCTTTTATATGCATATATATGTATGTTTCTCAGTGGAAATTGTAAAAAAAACGTGGAGTACGTACGACTACATTGTGGGCACTTCTAATTAGGTACGTACGGCATGCGATACGGTTGCGGTTGCGGTTCCGGCTGCGTTTTTCTATTGTGTTCCAGCAGTTTTACAGCATCTCCATATAACAGACAATAACTTCGAAGCAGCCAGGGACGCTCTGATGAACAGGTACGAGAACACACGTCTTTTGGTGAATGCCCAAGTTCAAGCGTTGATAAACTAAAAAGACTCTCAAACTGAATCTGCAGCCCAACTGAGAAGACTTCAATATACAACACCAGAATGCATGAACGCATTAAGAGGACTCAATATAGATACCAAAAGCTGGGATCCAATAATTGCTTATATTGTGTCCCAGAAACTGGATAATGAGACGAGGAAATCTTTCAAGCAATCTTTATCAAATCCAAAAGAACTGCAGCCGCTTGAAGATTTGTTGAATTTTATTGAAAATAAATTCCATGCTCTAGGCAATCTAACAGAGAGACGATATAGAGATGACCACAAAAAAGATGAAAAAACAGCAATTGTTAAAAGAGGATTCTTTAGAAGCTACCATTCAACGACAAGCCCGAATTGCAGACTATGCAGAGGTTCACACTGGCTACATATGTATGTGCCAACAATTTATACAAATGGCGGCTCCTCAACGAACGGACTTAGTGCAAAAAGAAAACTTGTGTAGAAATTGCTTTAAAGATAGTCACTACACCTCAAGATGTCATTCATACAAAACGTGCCAAATTTGCAAACAACGTCACCACAGATGAAACTGGAAGATATATTGTTCGACTTCCATTCAAAGAAAACGCAGAAAAACTAGGACGTGCAAGGGATAGAGCACTAGCACGATTTCTCCAGATGGAGAAAAAATTTATCAACAACAAAAGTTTATACGAAGACTACAAAAAATTCATGCGGGAATATTTAGAGCTCGGACATTTGGAGCTAGTTACAACCAAATATGAGGAAGTTCATAAAGCATACTACTTACCTCATCAAGCTGTCTTAAAAGAAGAAAGTTCCACTATCAAATTAAGGGTAGTCTTTGATGCATAATCGAAAACAACTTCTGGTGTCAGCCTTAACGATACCATGTTGACAGGTCCATTCATTCAACAAGACCTTTTTAATATCATGACGCGATGGAGGAAACACAAATACGTATTCCGAGCTGATATTGAAAAGATGTACCGCCAAATAATGGTTTCGATAGAAGATAGAGATTATCAACGAATATTATGAAGGGAGCATCCATCATCTAAAATAGAAGAATACAGGCTGACCACGGTGACGTATGGCACAACATCGGCACCATATCTGGCAATACGAACCTTGCAACAACTAGCGTTAGAAGAATAACAAGAATTCAAGGTTGCAGTGGAAATAACACAGAGAGATTTCTATGTCGACGACCTACTATCTGGCGGCGATACGTTAGAAGACGCAAAATACGCACAAGAGCAAATAACTACGCCAATGCAGAGAGGAGGATTCAAGCTTCGAGAATGGTCCTCAAACTCAAAGTTCATTTTAAAAGTTGTAGCCAAAGAAGATCAGGAACAAGGTAGACTTCAATTTAACTCTTACGATCCAATCAAAACTTTGGGTATATATACTGGCGACCGGAAACTGATTCGTTTGAGTTTAAAACAAATGCCGTATCAACAAAATCGTTCAAGAGAATAATAGATTCTGAAACAGCAAGGCTTTTTGATCCACTAGGATGGCTAACACCTGTAATAATAATTGCAAAGTTAGTACAACAAGAACTTTGGAAACTAGGAAATGGATGGGACGATAAATTACCAGATGAGATATCAAAATCGTGGGCAGAATTCGGGTTACAGTAACCAGCTATTGAAGAATTGAAGATACCAAGATGGAATGAATTCGAACAAAAACATCGCATTGAGTTACATGGATTTTGCGATGCTTCCGAAAAAGTCTATGCAGCAGCAGTTTAAACACGGGTGGTTTAGGAATCGGGAAGAATTTTAACGAACCTATTATGTTCAAAATCGAAGGTAGCACCATAGCACCACTGAAGAAGATTTCGTTGCCAAAACTTGAACTATGCGCAGCACTTCTTCTTGCCAAGCTAACGAAGAAAACGAAAATGGCACTGGGGGTCGAAGAACTAGAAACACAGGCATGGACTGACTCAACTGTTACGCTAGCATGGAAAAACGGCGAACCAAACAAAGGGAAAAATTTTGTTGCACACCGAGTCACAGAGATAACTAAAACACTTAAAAAGGAGAGACTTCATCATGTCAAAGGAAAAGAGAACCCAGCTCAGCCAAATTTCCGCTGATAATCCCACGTTCTGGCTTCCTTACTACACTTCTTATTGACGAAGTACATAATCAAACTCCATGGAGGATACAGTTTGACACACACATATCTACGAGAACAATATTGGATTGTGAATGAACTCAGTGCAGTTAAACAACGCTTGTATAAGTGCACAAGGTGTTTTCGACACAAAACGCACTCAACGACGCAACAAATACCTTCCAAAACCAAGTGTGACAATAACAAGACCATTTCTACATACAGGAGTTGACTACGTGGGCCCAATTGATATCAGGATGTCTTAAGGAAGAGGAAATAAATCATACAAGGGATACATAGCGATATTTATATGCTTTGCAACTAAAGCAGTACACGTCGAACTTGTTAGTGACCTCACAGCACAAGCATTTATAGCTGCCTGAAACTCATCCTGGATAAGACAACTTGTTTCGAGTTGTAACGGTCAAAGCAAACGATAGAGAGTATAAAAGGCCAACAACGAAAATTTGTCCATTACCTATAATCGATAATGAAACGAAAGCAAGAGAAGAAGCGGCTATACAAGAAGAACAACAACCTATAACTGGACATTTGCTCACTGCATACCATTCACCGAAACAGAAGATAAAAACAAATCCACTACTTGGGCTTTTGTTAACAATGACAGTAGTTACGTCATGGGGAAGCATTGGAACAGAAGCTTCGAACATAGGAAATGAAGCCATAAAAATAACTCCATTTAAAAACCGCCCTGGAATTTATTTTGAAAAGATTGGAAATGTAAATATGACTACGAACGATTGGAACCTTATCGTTTACTATGATATGACCAATTATTGGAAGGAATAAAAAGGATTCAAGGAACTAGTAACGGGACTGAATAAAGTATGCATACACCTGGAAGATCTTGGATAGAAGTATGAGCACTGCAATTCTACAGTCAATATAATCAACCATCAGCTGCAGGTCATTAAAAGTTACAATGAATTGCTAGTAAAACAAGGATCCGGCACAAAACAAACATCCAGAAACAGACGGTCACCATTTGATTTCATTGCGACAGTAGCAAACAATTTGTTTGGCGTCTTAAATGAAGAATATGCACAGCACTACGAACAAGAGATTCTGAAATTCAAGGAAAATGACTCAGTTTGATAAAAAACCAAACTTCAGTTGCAGAGTATACGAAAAACGTACTTCAAAAAAGCACAAATAGTATCTCAAATCAACTAGAAATGTTCCAAGGATAATTCGAAGCTCTGAAAAAGGCTGTAATAGCAACTACAGAAGGAAGCGCTACAGAGCAGAAATTTATATTTTTGACAAATTACGCCACGATTTCGATGTTAAATTACCAACAAACACAAAATGCTATTATAGATGTCCTGACTGACCTGCACCATGGCAAAATTAACCCCCTTATAATAACACCAAGTCAACTCCAAGAACTATTCACCATACGAAACAATTTACCACCATACCTAGGTGTAGCTGGAGAAACAACAGAAACAGATATGCTGCAGTTGTACAGGCTGCTTTCTGCGAGGGGCAGAATAACATCAAGAAATGTTATATTCGACATTAAACTTCCATTGGCGAATATAGAAGACAATGAAATTTTTAAAGTTATCCCAGTGCCAACGATTCACCAACTAGAATATGTTTGTATCGAGCCATCACTGGGCTACTTGATAGTGAACTTATTACGCCAGTCATACTACGCTATTTCAAAAGATGAGGTGACGAATTGTGTAAAGTACAATGAATAGTACTTAAGTCAACAGCATCACCCGCTTTTCAACAGGCGATCAAATTCCAGCAAATGTGAAATGGATATGATGACACATGCTCCCGAACTTTCACCGCTTTGTAAACTGAAAAGCATTACTCATTCACCTGTTTGGATCCAGCTGAGCAATGTTAATAGCTGGATATAGGTACTGGGCGAAAAACACACATTCAAAATAATTTGTAGAAGGAAAGTGTTGCATATCACGCTTCAAGAAGACGGAATACTAACCCTACAACCGAACTGTGTCCTGAAACACGATTCCATGAACATTTCATCGCACAGTAGCATTTCAAGCAAACTAGATGCAGCCTTTATAATAGCAACGCACATAACCGAAATGCTTCAAAATCAGCCGAAGAACACGTCAAAACCTGTAGTAGTACCCCAAGTGATGGTCAACACTGGCAACGACGATGTGCGTACACTAATAAAGCCGAGCAGCTAGACGAGACCCTCGACGCAGTCTCAACGCAGATATAACTGCTCTTCAAGAGATGCGATGGGATGGACCGGGTCTGAGAAAGACAGAAAGCTGTAATTTTTACTAATAAAAAGACGATAATTACTACCTCCGAGCAAATCAACTACCGTACCCTTTTGTGGTTCAAAGATGACGAACCAACGCTGTTCTCCTTTGACCGCCCGATCGTTGGCTACCCTCTCTTTTTGAAGAGGGTAAATACTAGTCGCTATTCGAGTGACAGAGAAAAGGGATCATTTTTGTTTCTCGTGCAATGTCAACTCAACATTCGGCCATCCGACTTTTCCATCGACCCGATGAACCGTTACATCCGACCATCTCTTTATCACACTGATATCGCCCATTTACCACACAGGTAATCACCCAGTTGCCACACAGGCACCACCCGATTACCAAAAGGCTCCCGGTTACCACACAGGTTCCACCCAGTTACCCCACCGAAACAATCCAGTTGCCACACGGGCACTTACCACAAGGTTCTATCCAGTACCATACAGGTACAACTCAGTTGCCACACAAGCTCCCCATTTACCACACAAGTATTACACAGTTGCCACACAGGCTTCCCATTTAATACACAGGTATCACACAGTTGCCACACAGGCTACCCATTAACCACATAGGTATCACACATTTGCCACACAGGCTTCCCATTTACCGCACAGGTATCACACAGTTACCTCATATAATATGAGTTAAACCAACAACAGAAATTCACGTCGAAAATGTATACTTTCCAATGATTAAAATTTATTGTCACGAAATTAATTTTTTTAAACTACGCATATTAATGTTCACATGTAAAAGTTAAAGTAAAAGACATAGATATTATTACGAAACTTAAAAATAGACAATGCAAAAAAATGATTGTATACGAATTTAAATTAACTTAATAAAAAAATTAAAAAAAACAAACGGAACGTATGAGAAAATAAATAAATTAGAAAGATCTTATTCGCCTTCTTCGTCCGAGGAGTTGTCTTCAAAGGCGAGATCCACAAAGTCACCCCAAGGTTTAAATTTATCTGTTGCATATACAGAATGGAAGGATTTTTGACTGACTTGACTTCCATCTATATCAACTATCCTGTATCTGTCATTTGATAATACCTCTGCTATCTTGTAGGGACCGCGGAAACGAGGTAGCAATTTCCGTGAAGTTCCAGTTGCTGGATGTTCTGCCTTCAGCAGAACCATGTCGCCTTGTTTATAATGACTAGGAGCCTTTTGGCTCTTATTAAATTCTTACACCAATTTGTGTTGATTTT
>OU696696.1:151802661-151805161 GCA_916050605.2 Platycheirus albimanus
CACCACACACACACACACACACACACACACACACACACACACACACACACACACACACACACACACACACAACACACACACACACACACACACACACACACACACACACACACACACACACATCACACACACACACACACACACACACACACACACACACACACACACACACACACACACACACACACACACACACACACACACACACACACACACACACACACACACACACACACACACACACACACACACACACACACACACACACACACACACACACACACACACACACACACACACACACACACACACACACACACACACACACACCACACACACACACACACACACACACACACACACACACACACACACACACACACACACACACACACACACACACACACACACACACACACACACACACACACACACACACACACACACACACACACACACACACACACACACACACACACACACACACACACACACACACACACACACACACACACACACACACACACACACACACACACACACACACACACACACACACACACACACACACACACACACACACACACACACACACACACACACACACACACACACACACACACACACACACACACACACACACACACACACACACACACACACACACACACACACACACACACACACACACACACACACACACACACACACACACACCACACACACACACACACACACACACACACACACACACACACACACACACACACACACACACACACACACACACACACACACACACACACACACACACACACACACACACACACACACACACACACACACACACACACACACACACACACACACACACACACACACACACACACACACCACACACACACACACACACACACACACACACACACACACACACACACACAACACACACACACACACACACACACACACACACACACACAACACACACACACACACACACACACACACACACACACACACAACACACACACACACACACACACACACACACACACACACACACACACACACACACACACACACACACACACACACACACACACACACACACACACACACACACACACACACACACACACACACACACACACACACACACACACACACACACACACACACACACACACACACACACACACACACACACACACACACACACACACCCACACACACACACACACACACCACACACACACACACACACACACACACACACACACACACACACACACACACCACACACACACACACACACACACACACACACACACACACACACACCACACACACACACACACACACACACACACACACACACACACACACACACACACACACACACACACACACACACACACACACACACACACACACACACACACACACACACACACACACACACACACACACACACACACACACACACACACACACACACACACACACACACACACACACACACACACACACACACACACACACACACACACACACACACACACACACACACACACACACACACACACACACACACACACACACACACACACACACACACACACACACACACACACACACACACACACACCACACACACACACACACACACACACACACACACACACACACACACACACACACACACACACACACACACACACACACACACACACACACACACACACACACACCACACACACACACACACACACACACACACACACACACACACACACACACACACACACACACACACACACACACACACACACACACACACACACACACACACACACACACACACACACACACACACACACAACACACACACACACACACACACACACACCACACACACACACACACACACACACACACACACACACACACACACACACACACACACACACACACACACACACACACACACACACACACACACACACACACACACACACACACACACACACACACACACACACACACACACACACACACACACACACACCACACACACACACACACACACACACACACACACACACACACACACACACACACACACACACACACACACACACACACACACACACACACACACACACACACACACACACACACACACACACACCACACACACACACACACACACACACACACACACACACACACACACACACACACACACACACACACACACACACACACACACACACACACACACACACACACACACACACACACACACACACACACACACACACACACACACACACACACACACACACACACACACACACACACACACACACACACACACACACACACATACAGACACACACACACACATACAGACACACACACACACACACACACACACACACACACACACACACAACACACACACACACACACACACACATACAGACACACACAC